>CABHPR010129210.1:0-33113 GCA_902168415.1 Peromyscus melanophrys
TCTGTGTAACAGCTTTGGCTATCCTGGAACTTTCTTTGTAGACTAGGCTGGACTTGAACTCACACAGATCCTCCTGCCTCTGCCTCCCAAGTGCTTGGATTAAAAGTATATACCACCACAACCCAGCACTTGGTTTATTTTTATAGGGATCATACTGACTCATCTATCTAAGAAAGCACCACTTACTGGGTGACTTAAAATAACAGAAAAATCATTTCTCACCATCATGAGCCTGTAAGTATAGAACCCAAGTGTTAGTAGATATATAGTCCATCTCTAGGTTCTAGGGGAATAAAGTCTTTCTTTACTTTTTATTGGCTACTGGTGCATACTGGCAAGGAAAAGCATTTCTTGCCCAATGTCTGCAGCCTGTCAAGATCATCCCATAGCATTCTCCCTGATTTTGAGTCTCTGTGTGTTTTTCTTCTTTTAACAATGAAAATGTTCATATTAGATTTAGGGCTCATATCAGCCCTACTAATTGTATCTGCATAGATCCTCTTCCAAAGAAGGGTACATTCTACAATTGCAAGATCACATAGATTTGGGGAGAACTATTCAAAAATCATTAGAAATATTGAATGTAATTTAATCAAGGAGTAAGAAAATTGCATTTATTTTCAATGAATGAATATGCTGTCTTTTGTATTTTTAAGTAGGTTCAGTTTTCATCTCTCAGGAAGAATTTTTAATGAATTAATATGTTGGCTTTTATATTTTGAAATATGTTTACTTTTTGTCTCTCAGGAAAAACTACAAAACAAATGACAGCAACAAAAACCAGACAGAACATGCTGGTGTTGTGACATCTCCAGTGTCCTTAAGAGTATATTTGATGGGTTCTTCTCTCTAGAGATCTCTTCCTTTACACCTGTAGGACCTTGCACTTCATGAACATTAAGGACTGAAAACTAAGCTGGTAATGAAACTAGAAAAGAATAGAGTCAGCTTGATACAGACTCAGGTGATGCTATCAGGTAGGACTGTACTGCCATAGACCACACACTCAGATTTTCACTCCTTACCCTACACTGACTTATCCTATACTGGGGGACAAAGCCTCTCCAGATACCATAAGCTATTACAAAAAAATGCCCAGTGCCTCTTTGCAAACTGTTGTTCAGTGCATGCTCATAAATTCCATCACCAAAAATGACAGGCCATTGCTGTTGTTCTTGGCTACCCTCTAGAACCTGCTGTTAAACTCCTGTCACTGAAGACAACACCTATATACATCATAGGACATGGAAAAATCAAGCTGGGGCTGACTTGGAAGCTTCAGCCCCACCTGCTAACTTGATTCATAGTAGAAGGTGTGAGCCATACTACCAAGGGGAAAAAGTCATCAAGAGCTTTATCCAGCTATGAACTCTGTAGGTTACCATGATTGGATGGATGCAGAATGAACTCTTAAGCCCTGCTTTGTCTGAAGACCTATTGGCAATTGATGGTTGCTGGGAGAAGGAGAGTTAAATATATTTTTATGATATTTTTGGCACAAAATCTGTGTTTTATAATTACAACAATCCTTAATTGAGGAAAGCCAGTATCCAAGTGATCAGTGGCAACTATGATTAGTGGCCACTATTCTGAATGAGAAATACAGACATAGGTAACTCTATCAAAGCCAAACCTTTGTGATGGGAATGGCCATCACATTTTTGTGATGTTTGTTTTTGGTTTTTGTTTGTTTTTAGGGAGACTCCTTAGAGGCTATCCATACTAGAATAGATGGTCCTACACCCATGCACTTACAGGCAGCCCTAAGAGTAAACAGTGGGTTTTTTAGAAAAAAAATAATAGCACATGCAGTTGGGTAAGAAAATGGTGAGGAGGATGGGGTAGGAACTGGAGAGGAGGAAATGGGATGAATTTGATCAAAACACAATATGTGTGGGTTTTTTAATAAATAATAAAAAATTTTAAATAAACATATAATCTTCCCACCAATGTTTCTTCCTAGATATCAATGCCTACATAGCTTTACAATTCCAAGATTTATGATCTTACACACCAATTATGGGCCATTATCTTAATATCTATTGACTTTAAACCAGGGCAATTTCCCGTTCTTGTTAAACAGTCTCTCAGCCAGAATTCTGGCTCAAACCAACTCCTGTACCAGCTTTGACAAAATTAAATGTGACAAAATTAATAGAATTAACACTTGGGTTTGAATCTACCATAATATTCATATCACAGATCTGTGTTTATGCAACTAAGATCAAATGTAACAATTTTGGAGAATAAAGGAAAATAATTATCAATTCACCATTGCTAAAAGTTGGAACAGGAATCATATCTATAACAATAATATATTTTTGACACCTGACATTATTGGATTACAACAGCCTGGGTGGTATATGCTTACTTACATTTAGAGAAGCATATTGAACACATATTTTTTGATTCTATCCCTAAAGTCTTCTTACAACTTTTACTAGTGTTGTGCCATGAAATAATATCCCTGCTTCATTTTTCCAGGTGTTTAATCAACTTGTATTTTAAAAACAACCTTAGAATTACCCTAAACGCATTGCTATTTTACTTCCTGTTGTTTGATGTATGCCAAAACATAGTATTTAAGTATAGCATAACGTTTTTTGACAGAACACTCAGTTTTGTTATTTAAATTTAACACCATAATTAACTATGAACTTGGAATATGAATTGCTTTATGTCTTCATTTTTCTTTTTTGTTCTTGCCTACCTGTTGGAACTATTTAATTGCTTCCTACATTCCCATCACACAGGTTTGAATGTAATAGAGTTACCTATGTGTGGCGTACTCATTTAGAATGATGGCCATTTGGATACTGGTTTTCCTCAGTTAAGGATTGTAAATATAAAACAGATTTTATGCCAAAACATATCATAAAAATGTAAGATATGCCATTATATTTTGTTATCAATAGTTGAAATCATACATCATGTCTGAACAAAATATATAATATTAAAATTTTAGACATGTCACTTATACCTTTTCAACAGACTGCCAGATGATTTAGGCTACATGTGAGCAATTATGGATCACATATGTTTTTACATGAAGATGGCTTACATGTGTATCCTTGTGGCTAATTTAGGCTAAGGAGAAGTTTGGAAGGTTGCCAGTCTTATGTTAAATTGAGTTTCAAAGTTGGTGAGATCTAAAGTTTGAACCTAACTATTCCCCCCAAAATAATTTCTGATATCTGTATCTAACCTTCATATATCACCAGAACTTTCTTTACTTCAGTCCACATTTATTCAAGATGATTAGTGTCCTCTGAATGCAAATTAAAATCATGTCCTTCCAATTGATGTCATACTTTCATCATCAGTGGGAATATAAGCAAAGCAATGACTGAGGGACAGAGAGAGCTGTTTGGATGAGCAGCAGTAGGTGTGTGTCACTGTGTTAGGCTTTTACCTGACGCCTCTCTTCTACCTCTGTGATTTACTGCCCAACTCTGTCCTGCTACTGCTATCTCTGGACAAGCCTGAATCTTCCAAGTGGTTAATAAACTTCTTATCTTTTGAATACTGAAAATAAAATAAACTTAATCCTCAGGGTGGTTCAGTCCACAGACCGAGAGCCTTTGAGATGCTTCCTGGTGATATGGGACAAGCCAGGTTTTCGGCCCTGTGTGATTATCAGTCTTTCTCTGGGATGCGTGTATGTGTAAGGGCATTAAAGGTGCTTCTTGGAGATAAATGTCAGCGGAATCACAGAGTGAATATTAATTTCAGGATCTTCAAGGTCAGATGTCTCTCCAGGTTCATTGTAACTGAAATGTTTATTGTTGCTGGTACTAGGAATGATTTTTAATCTCCCCTTCCCTTCCCAAGCATCAAGGAAGAAAGTATATGAAAATTTTCAATATGCACATCCACTTCTTGGAAAGAAAATATACCATGGGGACAGTCTCACCTGTCAACTAGGGTAATTATTTTTAATGCCTTGAAAATGATCAAAGTTGAGGTTTACAGGCTCTAAGTTAGACAGAAACAGAAAAGAAAATAAATAAAAAAATCACCATAAATGGCCACCTGATGTTCCTGAAAAGCAGTGACTGTATATGAGAAAAAAAGAAGGAAATAAGCAGAGAAAATAAATAAAGACAATTGAGCAGCTTGGGTGAGTCCATTCATAGATATATGGTGAGAAATTAACAAACTGGGGCACAAGAAAATATAGGAGAAAGATGGAGAGACGTTCTAGCCTAGGACAAAGGGGGTAGAAGCCCCCTGAGTGCATGGCCAAGTACTGGGAACATAGCAAGGGATGAAAGCTCTGATAGTCTCTCACGCACCTTGCACAGCAATGCACACACCCTGGCCCAGTGTTCTGTTACAGTACTTCCCATCGCAGAGAGCAGCACTCAAGTGACCAGCTCTGCAGGTCAGCCCCATAGGCAGCCTCATGCAGTCTCCCTACTCGCCCTCTCCTATCAACTGAAGGAGATGCTCACAAATCTTTTGGTCTCTTCAGCACCACAAACATCATTCTGGGTAAGGCTGTTCTCTCTCTTTTGGATTCCAGAATATTTAACAACTATGCTTCCAATGCCGACATTTATCCCTTTAAATTTGCTCTGTGTGGTAGGATGGGCACAGAGTGCCTAAAGCCATCAATTCTTTTGTGAGTCTTAAAGGATAGAAAAGATACAGGCTTTAAAAAGCCTGGTATGTTTGCCCTCTGGCAATTTTAGCACTCCTCTCCATTTTGAACTCTCTTGCTCCTGATTCTTTGTTCCTCTTGCTTCCTTGGACTGCTGGTCCTATGGAAATATTTTATTGTGTTCCCCACCAACTATCATAGTCCCTGTCACACTATAACATTTGATTAATATTTAGAAAGAATTTTATTTTTGTTATGAACTATGAATGAATCATTATTAATCTTTACAGCAAGGTAATTCAAGTTCAAAGTCCTTAAAAATCTTGACCTTGTCCACATAGTCTGAGTGAAGTTTATTGATTTGGACCTAGGGTCTCTGACTCCTGAGGTTGTACATATTTCTACTTGCCTTTGTTATCAAATATTAATTGGATGGGACCTTCTGGCATTTGCTGTATCAGGGTAGTCCAGACCTCTGACTTCTGGGAAACTTATGTTAAGAGAATAGATTTCTAATTTTTTCCCTTAATTTATAGTACCTCCCCAACCAACCAGTTTATCCAAGGCAGTTGCTTAGCATTTAAAGGGCAGAAATAGATAAACAATAAATTGCATCCCCAAAGAGATTGTATCTTTCAGGGTAGGATCTTTTTGTTGTTATGTAGAAAAATCTGCTCTCTGAGCTGTCTGGAAGAGATTGTTGTTTCCTTCTCTTCTAACAAATGGCAGTGAAGTTCTTTTATAAGAGCAATCTATACATGTCTTTTATAGCTCTATTAAAACTACAAATATCAGATATCGATTCCTCCCGTACTGACCACAGCACAAGCTGACTTTGAGAAAGGCTGTTGGGACTTAGTTACATTATCACCATGGGAAACACTCTGGGCTGTGCATAAGCTGAAGACACCTGCTTCTCTGTACTTATCTATTTATAGAGAGCCAAGATTTTGTGTGCAGAAATATGATCCTGAAGTATATGTGAGTCTCAAATCAGTGTGAAGCAAGAAAAGGCCAGGAAATATACTTCGTGAAGACTCCACCTGTGATGTATCTATAGGAATGTAACAATAACTTGACCTCTGCCTATTATGGAAACAAAACAGTGAATGTAACTCTATGTGGGTATGTACAAGAAGATGGAAAGTCTTGGTTTTTATTATAGACAAATCATTGCTCTTTTATGAGGGTGTCTCTTTGCCAGGTGAGATTGATAAACATAATCCCGATAAGGATTCCTTCTATATCCCAGTAGACATTTCTTCAGTACAGAACTGGCTTCCTCTCATATTTAACATCTATTCAAATTCTTCTAACAGTCCTGCAATTAGGAAGAGAAAAATACATTTTTCTAATTGTATAGGAAGGTAACAGAAATCTGGAAATGATCAAGAACCCCGTAGCAGTGACATTAGCTACTGGCTACTTGGAATGATTTTTTTTCTGTGTAATAGCCTATAATCTTTCTGTGATTATTTGCATTTGATTATTTATATGCAACACTGATAAAAGTCATGCTCATAGTGTATATGCGTCTTGGCCCCATGCTGCACTGTTATTAAATAGCAAAAAGGATTTTACTTTAGGACTCAGGTGTTTGATTCCTGACACTTTTGTTCTTCGGCAGTTACTCAAGAGTCAATGTTTACTCTTCACTATTTCTATTTCAAATGGCTAAAGTTCTTCACAGTTTTTCAGAAAGTTATTTTGAAAATTCATTTTTGTAGACAATTTTTTTTTCATATTTGATTTTTTTTAAAGATGGTATCCAAGGGTAGGCTTGAACTCATAATCCTCCTGCCTCAGCTTTCCAAGGGCTATCATACTTAATCAAACTAAATGTTAGACAAACATATTGAGAAAAAGTGGGTGTGCTTTGAGCTGTCTTTGAGTGTCATGAGTGACACCACACTTTTCTAAAATTGGTAGTAGAGAATTTTAGTTGCTCATGGCATGCAACAGAACAAAGCAGCAATTTAGTGACCATCCCATACATTATGAAAAAGTAACTCGTGTCCTGACCATGTGATAAGCTTCTGTCATCTTTTACTTCCCATTGGAATTGCTCTCACTAGATTTACTTGAAGTTGTCATCATCTGAAGTCTTCATCAAAGGATGTGACAGCTGCTTCCCCTTACCAGCTTGTTCTAGAAAAGCCACTGCCATACATTACCCATCAAATTCATTCATGTTAATGTTTCCTGATTCATCAAATTCTTCTTTCTTCCTTAGACATTATATTTTTTTACACCAATGTAAATCTTAACTGTTTTTTCAATAATAGTTTTTGGCAAAGAATCTACATTCTCATCTCTGATGACTAAACAATAATTACTGGATTGATTGAATTACGTTCAATCAATTGTTCAGATTTGCTATATGTTCAGAATTGCTATATGTTTAGCTATCTGTCCTTACCATCTACTATAAGAGCCTCTTATAAATCTCTAAGTATTTTATATCCTTTTACTGTGCTTTGATATCATTCTTGAAAATATTTACCATAAAATATTCTTGAGAAAGCACAATAAATAAAAACATAAAGTACAACTAAACTGCAAAGCCATCTTGTAGCTTGAGTTTTCCTGCCTGGCCCACAGTCAGGGCAAATCTCTCTCACCTGCCAGTCCCACAGGCGCTCAGACCCAACCAAGTAAACACAGAGACTTACATTGTTTACAAACTGTATGGCCGTGGCAGGCTTCTTGCTAACTGTCCTTATATCTTAAATTAATCCATTTCTATAAATCTATACCTTGCCACGTGGCTCGTGGCTTACCGGCATCTTCACATGCTGCTTGTCCTGGCCGTGGCTGGCAGTGACTCCTTCCACCTTCCTGTTCTTTTCTCCTCTCTGTTAGTCCTGCCTATACTTCCTGCCTAGCCACTGGCCAATCAGTGTTTTATTTATTGACCAATCAGAGTAATTTCACATACAGACCATCCTACAGCACCATCTGGTCCTTGTATCTAAATAAATAGAACCAACTTATCTGGGGTGATGCATTAGGGTAAGCATAATCAGGTTTGTATAACCTCAAGCAGCCAATGACATAAATGCCATATGAGATTTGGTAAATTAAACACTTTATTTGAAACTTAGTTTAACTTCTCAATTTTTAATGTTGTGCTTAATTTTTCTAGATCACAAAAAATAACAAAAAAAAATTTAGTTTACTTCTAAATCCTCAGTGTAAATGAGTTGCAATCTTGGAGACTGGTGAGGTCCCTTGGTGGTTAAGAGCACTGGCTCCTCTTTCAGAGGATCTGAATTAAATTCCCATCACCCACAAGGCAGCTTAAAGTTTCCATAACTCCACTGTCAGGGGATCCAATATCCTTTTCAATTTTCCTTGAGCACTAGATATGCACATGGTGCATAGACATGAAGACAAAGTATTCATACCAAAAATAATTATATAAAAGTTATTAAATAAAAAAATCATGTTTGAGAACTCCAACGCAGAGTCAGGAATCTCTGCCATACTTTTCATTTCTTGGCATTGTTTTAAAAAGTGAAATTCAATATAATTTATATACTTCTTGAAGATATGTTAATAGTTGGTTGTTTTAGTGAAAATTTGGAGGTATCTTCCAAGCAGTTTCTTATCCTGAGGTCACTCCTTTTAGTCAATGCAAGTATTAGACTACTTCAACTTTACTGTGGCTCATTAGGGTTGTTTATATTCAAATATAATATATATGTATATATATAAAACATATAACCACATATAACTGTATGTCCTTAAGTAATACACAAGTTATATGTTAGACATGTCACACATTATATGTATTTTTATGCAGCTGTATCTATACACTGTTTATGCATACTTATATCCACAATGACACTAATGAATGTATCATGCTTTAGCCAAAAGGTGCTTATTACAACTAAAAGCATAATGAAGGGATAATAATTGTTTTCTCCAAGCAAAACCTTTAACACTCTGTGGTTTCTTACTAGAAGCCTATCCCACATTTGTTTTTTTTTTTTTTTGCTTCTTCCTTGCCAAATTACCATCATATCTCCTAAATGTGTATAGTTCAGTCAAGATTCATTATAATGATAATTACATTGCCAGTAGGCTTTTTGATGTTGTTTTACCCATACAGAATAGAAACAGATTTCATATAAATATCACTAAAGCTGTTAAATACAGGATTAAAGAACCAAAGAGGCAATCAAAGCATGCACTTTATTATCAATAACTGTGAGTAGTTTCAGAAATGACTTGCATGTAAAACATTCTTTTAGGAAATCATTGGAGTAAAAATTTCTCCTTACAAGACAAAAGCTTTGTGGTGGGCAAAATCCATTCAGATCACTGCAGATGACTACTTAGATTCCTGTTATCATCTTTAAAACTCACCTCCAAATCACATTTGAATTATTAAGCAGATAAAGAGAATCATCTTTGGATTTCTGTCCTGACTTGAGGGTATATGACTTATAGGTCATTATTTGAATGACAACACATACAATGCCTTTTTATTTTCATTTTTTAAAAAAAAAATCAGACATTTCTTTGGTCCTTCAGAAGTAATAGCTGTTAAATTGACAATTTAGGAACATTAGAACTCATTGTACTTTACAGTCATTTAAAAGAAAAAAAACTTTAAATATTCAGATGTTCAACTGCATAGTCACCGACACTAACATTTGTCTCCATTTCAGATCTCCTGCTGTGACCCATCAGTGTAATGGCTGAGAGACATTAGCTCATCCAGTGTTCTTAGTCTGTGGCATGTCTTTATCATCCTGAAGCATTTGCTTCAAACCCTTAGATTCATACTCTTGTTTGGGATAGATTATTGAAACTCTCAATATTTTAGAAAATTAGGGGTTAATAATAATAATAATAATATTATTATTATTATTATTATTTAGGCTTTGGCAATTCAGGAAAGCACATCATACATAAGCAGATACTTGAATAAATATGACGAGGGAAAGGAAAGGATCCAGGAGGTAACTGTCCATAGGTGTCCGTATGTTCTATGACTTCTTGATCAAGAACGTAATATAAAACTTAAAAAGCTATTGGATTTAACAATATGAACCACAATTCTCTTAAAATGCTCATAACTGAAAATGTGAAAAGGACCCACTAAATAACATACCAACTTTATAAATACTAGTCTTTGATTAAAAGTTGAATATGGGTCTGAAGAAATGGCTTAGATGTTGAGAGCATCCATTGCTCTTGTAGAGGACACGGGTTTAGTACATAACACCTACATGGTAGATCACAAACTCATGTAACTCCAAATTCCAGGAGATTGGACACTCTCTTCTGACATCTAAGGGTAGCAGGTCCACATGTGGTGAGCATACATACATGAAAGCAAATGCTCATAAGGATTTAACTAATCTGTCATTTCAAGGTTAATATACAACAAGGTCTTATTATAATATGCTCTGTTATCATATAAAACATATAACCATATATACCCACAAATTTCTGTCCTCAATGCAAACAGTGACATCTAATATATTTCATTTACTGCTTTAACTATCTAACTTGTCCTTAGACACAGGTGTTACAAAGAATTTCTACTGAAATGCAATATTGAAAATTTAAAATGTAGTCGGTTGGACTGACATTGATTGATGAGTTACTTGCATAGATTATTCCTCTATCCTGAAGTCATTTCGTTATTTGAAGAAATAGGTAACTCAAACTGAGATGGAGAGAAATTAGATGTAGTTTGCCACTAAATTATTGTCCGAGGGGATCAGTAGAAGCTATTAAACACATCTTGGAAGTGATGAGCAGTTAAACCCATTAAGTTTCTTGACTGACATACTAAAATGTAATGAAATGGAAGACTGAAGCTGTTAACTGTATTGATTTCACATCTACTACTGGTTTTTGAACATTTGTGAGAATTCCTTTTAGTTTTTCTCTTCTCTGCAACTCATATGCACATATCACATATGTTATACCACATAAATTTTATTTCAACATATTTTCTAGATAAGTACCTGAATACAAGTATAATTGTTTGCATGCATACATACTCATGTATATATAAATATACACCCATAATTCATACGACACAATATATTATCCACATATATAAAAGGAGCTATAATTCAAAAGGAAAATGCTACAAAATTTTTGAAGCTAAATTTATAGCACTTTTATGAATAATAAGCACCTAAAACTTAGCTGAATCCCAGTGTCTTGACCTGAAGGAAGGAGCTATTTAGAAGAATGTCTTAAACCCCGTGTTTTAATCTCAATCAGGGTTTTGGAATTTCATTGAAAACTATGTTTAATCTTTGATATATAAGTATATTAAAATATATGTGGCTATGATGTTTTAATTTTAATAAATGAGAGTATCAATTAAATTCTTTCCATGTTATAAAACCATACATTATATTTTAAGGGAAAAAAACTTAGTATTGAGACTTCACCCAAGCAAAGTAAATGTTCTCCATTATCTGGCAGTAAGTCAAGCACTTGAACCAAATGTTCTGAATTGTCTTTGGCACTTCTCGTGTCTATTATATTTGCTTGGAATTCTTCTGCAAATCTATACCTATGCTTTTCCTGAACAGTATCCAATGACCATTAGCAACACAGACAAATACAACTGATGAATAAATGATAAGGGCTGGCACTACCCATGGCAACTAGGTCCAAATTAGGGTATTAGTGACATGATGTTCCATAATCAACAACATTTAAAATACATAAATATCAATTACAAAACACACAGGCTCAAATGCACACATAGTTACATATTCCAACCTTATTCTCATCATGTTTCTAAAGATATCAGTGATCACTTGCATTAACTAATCACTTGTATTCGCTAATAAATAATGACTGCACTACATAAAATGCTTTAGGTTATTCACTAATGATAGGATTGGTAATTTTACCTGAAGATATTCATGTGACACAAATTTCTAAAACAATTCCTATGTAGCAAGCTTTGTGCATAACTTGTTGAAAAGATAGTTGTTTCCATTATTAGAGAATCTACATAGTATTTTGAATATTTTCGCTGGAAATCCTATGACACCAAGTAGCAGCCACTAAGGTCATCTAGAAGAGTAACCTCATGTCGTTCTCAGGGATTCACGACCACGAGCTGTATATAACCCTACAATGTGATTCTTTATGATACCTGCTGGAAATGGCTATGAATTTGGCGTATCTCATCTTCCTGGCTCCCAAGCCTCAGTGATTTTTTTGTCTTCCTATAAACTTAATGATTGTCTTCAATGAGTGATACATGGGTATGCATCTTCCCTCTCTTTTTGCTGCACAGCCTGTCCTGCTGGAAAGACTTCTCAGTTTGCTCTTCTCTCATGCTTTACTCTGGACAAGAGGAGTCATTTATAACTATTCATACCACATTTCTTATCCCAGAATATATATAGCACTCACTGTTAATACTCTGTTTGTCTGCAGAGTTGTCACCTACCACCTAATGAGTGAGGTGAAAAGCAAAACTCATTTAAAAAAGTATGTTCACTGAAACAGTATGCATTTGGATTATTTCCTTCCAACCAACTATGAGACAACTGAGCAGTAACTAATCATTTGCTCTCCTATTCTATTACATACATGTTAGTCTCCTAGGTTCCTAGATTTACCCTGGGAAACCAAGACTGAGCTCCTTAAAATCTGTCTCAAAATCTTAATCATTGCATGCTTAGCACGTTTTAACCAAATCATTAGTTCTAGTGGTTGACTCCCATCTTCCTCTTTTTTCATTTGAGGAGTAACAGATTGTAATGGAGAAAGAAATATTCTTGAATATTTCCATTGTTCATATAAATATTTAAGTATTCATAAAAGCATATGTAACTTTTGTTTCTATTACTATTCTTTGAAATGCTGATCTATGACAAAGAAGTTATGCATCAGGGGACATGTTTTGTTGTATTTCTTTCCTTTTTTCCCATGGAGTTCTTAAAATGCAATTCTATTTATATTACAATAAAGAGTGACATGCAGTGACATCCTCTGATTGACAGCAGTGTTCCTTAAGTTGTGTGTACAGAGTAGAACACCATCATAGACAAATGCTCACCAGACTGGAATACTTCTGAAAAGAACACAAAGGGAATATGTGCTGTTCATGCCTGTGTATATATGCAGATACATAACATGAATGTATGTGTGTGTATGCTTATAGGCAGGTTTCTCAGCACTGTTCAACAAAAGGACCTAGAGGTGTTGACACTCAAGCAGTAATGAAAACACTTCATATTAAAACCTTTGTTTTCAATACCATTCCTTTCTGAAAAGAACCAGAAAGATTTAGGGTCTGATTTTAAAATGAAGGCCAAATCATGAAAATTCAGGACAATATTATGCCAGAAAAAAAAGAAAGGTTCAAATAAATGAAGGGATGGGTTACAAGGACAGATGATGTAAGATAAAAAAAAAAAAAAAACCTTCGCAGTTACCTCTAGATTAGGGTTGGGGATTTAGCTCAGTGGTAGAGCCTAGCAAGCACAAGGCCCTGGGTTAGGTCCTCAGCTCCGGAAAAAAAAAGAGTTTAGATTAAGAATCTTACTTCTTTCTCACATTAACTAGAAAACAAAATGAGTGATTCAGTTTATATAATCTTTCCCTTGAAACAAAATTAAGTGATTGCAAAAGTTTCATTACTGTTCTTTCTTATTATATATTAACA
The DNA here is from genome assembly GCA_902168415.1 of Peromyscus melanophrys. NCBI lineage: Eukaryota > Metazoa > Chordata > Mammalia > Rodentia > Cricetidae > Peromyscus > Peromyscus melanophrys. Next base: position 13,269 of record CABHPR010129210.1, read on the forward strand.
TTATTGTCTTATACAGCTCTAGAAACAGTGCAGAATCCTTTATTTTTTTCTGCCTATACAGAGTACATATTTGTTTTGAGAAAGCAACATGTCTTATCTGCATCAATTTCTTTCATATACAGTGCAAGTTCCAGGGCCAGTAGAAAACCTGCATGCTGTATCTACCTCACCTACCTCAATTCTTATTACATGGGAACCCCCTGCCTATGCAAATGGCCCAGTCCAAGGTTATAGATTGCTCTGCACTGAAGTGTCCACAGGAAAAGAACAGGTGAGTAAAGAAAGGAGCCGCATGCCTTCTATACCCTGGATGTCTCTAGGGACAAAGACAGGGCACTTGCCAGATCCTGAAACAGTTCATCTTTTTACATGATCATTGAATAGCTGGTTGATTCCAAGTACTTTTTGCTTGAAATTTTAAACCATTTCATTGCACTGTGCTGATGAAAGAGGTAAAAGACAACGGGGTGAAGTTCATAACGAGAACTAGTTTGGGTTTTGACTATAGTTGCTTGGGCCAGGATGGGTAGCAATATACTATACCCAGAGATATTCTTTTTCATTACTCAACCTATGAATGATCTGCTTGGTGTTTAGTGGCCTTTTCCAAGCAGCTCTTTCCATTCTTAGATTTTTATGCTGTTCTGTCTTCTCTTCACCCTCACGCTGTGATCAACTGTTTTCCCAACTTACTCTTAGAAGCTTACTCTCTCCAACCTTATTTGGTTTTTATATTTTAAATATTTTATATTATATTCATAATAGTAATTTTAATAGAAATCTAAAGTGAGATGCATGCTTTTTTCAGGAGAGTAATAGTAAATAAGTATGTAGATAAAGAAGTAAAACGTAATAACATTTGATGATGTATGTGTATAGTAGTCATATGCATGACTATTAAGATTTTTCCAAATTATCACTTTTATATGGAAAGATACAAATATATATATATATAGAGAGAGAAAAGTTAATGATAAAGGAAAATGGTCTTCGGATATTGTTTGTAAAGATTAGCAAGCATAGAATAGTTTTTATGATTCTGTATAAAATGCCTAATCAGGATTGTCATTTGAAACAAATTTGCCAGAAATTTAACTAGAAATATTTGAAGTCTACTTCTTAGTTACTTTTAAGGACAGTATTGAATAAACTGATCTTATGTAATCAGTAATTCTTTTTTTCTTGACTGCTTCCATGTCACTCTTATCTCTTAATTTTAAGCTATATTCCAATTTTATACAAGCCTTTCTGCAGTTCATGTAAAAAAAAAATTCAAGGGGTACATTGCCCAATGTTGATAGTGATAGTCTGGGAATCATCGTGTAAAACTAAATGACAGCTCCTTTAGCAAGCACTGGCTCTGATTTCTGTAATGGCCTTTGCCTTCAATAGCTCCCCACTGCAGCTGTGAAGTACTAAGGATAGTTTCAGTCTACACCACATCATTTGGGGGACACAAAATCTCTGGCAAAGTGTCGGAGAGTTTCGGTATCTGTGGGTATATTTCATCAAGCAAACTGCAATCTGTGATTTCTTGGTGAATTATTTAATTTGAGACCCAGGAATGTCCTTTCTATCTGAGTGGAATAACCCATACTATTCAGTGCTCTGGGCGGTGTTAAACAAATCGAAACTTAATGACTATAAAAATCGCCTGGTGATGTTTTAACACGGAGTCTGCAGAGTAGTTTGGACTTTAGTAGGGGAGTGTGTGACACAAGGATGGTTTTACAGCAATTCATTAAAGGGATAGAGTTGCTTCTATGAGCAAGTGTCTAACATCCAATTCACTGATTGCACAGAATGGCTGCCATTTCTACTTTAATGTGCTTCCTTAATAATGATTCTGGCATTTTATGTCTCCAGAATATAGAGGTTGATGGACTATCTTATAAACTGGAAGGCCTGAAAAAATTCACGGAATATAGTCTTCGGTTCTTAGCTTATAATCGTTATGGGCCAGGAGTATCTACCGACGATATAACTGTGGTTACACTTTCTGATGGTAAGTGATAAACAGTGAAATTTTATTCACATATTTGTTATGAAATGAAAAAAAGTGGCCATATTTGTTATTGATTCTGTATTGAAGTTTTTTAAATTAATATTATTTGCATTGTTTTATCATAATTAAGAAATATAGGCAACTTATTCACAGTACTGCAGTCAAATTTAAATTTGTGATTTCAATATATACACAGAATTAGGATGGATTAATGGATAATCTCTACACTGTGGCTACATTGTGAGATCAATAATTATTCTTATGAATGTATTTATTCATTTCTGTATATGCTCAAAGCAAATACATTTGTTATGTGAGTGGACTGATATAGATGGTATATATTGTTCATTTATCATTTGTAAATGTTGCAGATGATTAAAGTATAAGTGATGGAATATATCAATTAATTGAAATGTATCCCTAAAGGATTTTTACTAAATAAATAAACATGCACTTAAAATATTAGATGTGAGCATGAACATGAACACCTTCATTTTATCTTGCCTTAAAAAACAGGAAGATTAGGCATATTTTTCAAATGAAATAAAAGGGACAAAGCAATCTTAATGAAGATAATGGGTTTAACCAAATAGTGTCAGAGGAAACTGAAGACCAAAGGAATACACGATAATGAAAGCCTGGGAAATTTAATAAATGTTACAGGCTAGTATAAGGTTTGGAATGGGACTGTGGAGATTCAAGCAGGAGTGGAATTGCAGAGATGGCTCCCATGAATACTAAAACAGATCAAGAGCCAGGCGTAGCCAGCATGGATTCACTGTTAGTATGTTTAGTTCTATAAATTATTGATATTTTGGATTAAAATGCCTTCAATTTCTGATTCTTGACCTAACATTCTTTAATCTGGGAAAGTGTTGAGGTAGATACTCCACAGAATATCAATAGCGTGAAGAAAGATATGCATGTTTTTAAGGATACAGCAAAGAGAACACAGAAGTGATGCTCATTTGCAATTTCCCTCAAAAGGGTGTTTTACTGTTAGGCCACTTCAGTATTAATGTTAATGTAATTCTTCTACCAAACCGTCTGATTCTGTTATTCAAGACAGAACAGAATATGCACTGGCTGAATAAATTACTTCATAGCTTATAATTATAAAAATAAAAGAAAAACAAATGAAAATGAATATTTTACATAATTTATGTAGATTTCATTCAAACTCTGAACTGTAATACTGTGGCCTGATTCTCCACTTTGATTTTAAATGTCATAAGTGAGAAAGATAGACTGTTATTCATTAGTCCAAGAATTATCTCCTGGAAATGCTGCGGTGCCTAGAAAAAACTGTCTGTCACTTAAAAAGGAACTCCCTAACTATAACCCCAAAGTAAATATCATTGTTGGAGAAGCACAAAATTTTCTTTATAAGATGCACTGATAAGAGAAATGAGGGACTTCTGTGTGGGCACCCTGACCTTATCTATAGCCATGTTTATAATCAACTCACTTCCTTTAATTTCCAGTAAAACCTGTGCTCTTAGGTCCCACCCGACATTACCCAGTTCCCTTCTATCTACTTCTTCTAATGTTTTCTCTTTTCTGTCAAAGCTATTCAGGTTGAGGTCATGTATCACACACAAATAGATGGATTGAGTTATGTGAAATGCTCTCCTGTTTCCAGTTCTTCAGTCACACAGCACTGAACTCCTGTGATATTTTGTATTATAAGTAAAAATTAAATAGACTAGTCTATGCACACACTAAAATGATGAACGAGACACATATCTGTTTAGTATTTGTTCTGTATGCCAAAATGTGTTTCTAATTTTTATTCCATTAGACATGGAGGATAATGTTATGTCTACCTATGTTTCTACCAACTTGGGCAATGTGTTTCATTAATTAGACAGTTTCATACCAAACTTTACAAAGGTTTTTATACAAAAGTGAATTGCAGGATATCTCATTTTGGGGACAACTGATTTAATGTGCAACTATATATAAATGCATCCTGTGTTTTACTGAAGTTATAGCTGAAGAAATCTATCCCATAATAATTTATACTGACACAAACAAAAATGTATATGACAAAATTAGATGTGAGAAATTTATTTTGTAAACTCATTATCCAAATGACTTTCGAGGTCTGCTAAATTGATTATAAATACTATTTTCAAGAATAGCTGAAATTTATAATTTAGATTTATTTTAATATATTTTCTGGATAGAGGTGTACTTTTTCATTCAAATTTCTCACCCTAGTATGCCATTGGTTAGCAATGATCCACATCTCTCACATATTCAAATAATTTAACTTTAAGTACTAGTACTATGTAGTTATGCATTTTTTCCCAAAAGATTTTTTGAAAGACTTGCATTAAATGGTCCTTATTAATTGTTCTGAATGAACTAGTAAGTCTCTCCAGTTCTACCTCCAAGATCAGAAATAAAATTAAAATTTTATGGTCAAACTAAGCATATATTTATGCTCCTTATTGTTATAACTAGTATTTATGGATACTTTCTGATGCAAGCAATCATCCATCTATTTTCCTGTCGTTTTTATAATGTTTATTTCTTTATAAATTACAAAACTAAATTAACAGAACACATCAGAAACAGGGGTGTGTGATATGTGCCTGTAATTCCAGAACTTTGGAGGTGGAGATTTGAAGATAGTGAGTTTGGGGCCATGCTAGATACACAGAGACAGACTTAAATGCCAAACCAAAAAACAGCCAACCAACCAACCAACCAACCAACTAACAACAACAACAACAAAATGATAGCAGAGTCAAGTCATGTGATCTAAGAAGTAAAGAGGCAGGATTTAGTATGGAAGTTATTTCTCAGTTGGTGAAAAATATCTCAGATTAGTATGTTTTTAAAAGGGATACATTCAGTCATGAGTTACTTTAGTCATTGAATTTTTTTAACACAACAACATGTATTTCTCAGGGATTAAATTCAAATGCCTCAGTTATTGAGGACTTAAGAAGTTCGGGAATCTAATCTACCCTCGTCGTAATGTGTATTCAGCAGTAGGCTCTACCATATTGAAAGGAGTATTTGACGATCTCCGACCATTTTAATAATGTGTTGGTGGTGGTGGTATCTTAACATTTGGAAGATAAACATGTCCTTATCACTCTATGAAACTATGGAAGATCAAGAAGAGGCATGGGGGTATGTAATGTGTTCACTTCTACTCAGCATCGGATCCTATCTATTGTTGACGGATAACTGAAATACTGGAACAGAATTTTCCACTTGCCTGCAACAAAATAGCCAGTATGCTGTCAATCGAAAGTAAGAGAGTTTTCTATTGTAGGAAAAGTGACAAAATACGTCAACACAATTAAAGTAAAGACTTTATAATTTTGATGCCTCTGAAATTGTAGTAGTTATACCTATTGATCTCCTTAGTCTGGCATACTAGAAACTGGAAATTAACTACTCTTAAAAAACTTAAAGTGGCATTTGAAGATATCACATCACTTACAAACATGCTCCCAACTAAATAAAGATATGTGACACACTCTGTCTTTCCTCCAAAATTGCATCATTGGTAGTTGCTACAGATTCAAACCATAACTGAGATAGTTTCCCAAGTTTGGTTTTAAAATAAAATATATTTCTGAAGTTTTTGAAATTATGTGAGGTAATGTTATACTTTAATTTTCACCAAAGGTAAAAGTTGAAAATGTAATTGCTGCCATAAATATGTTAGTTACAACCAGACAAATTAAGTAAAACAAATTAATATATAATAAATTTCAACTTATACTTCAGTTTAAACACTAGAAATGAAAAATTTGTACCTAAACTCATGAATTTAAAATGACTTTTAGTACACTGTCATAACATTTCTATAAATTAATCTACTGTTTCAACATCTGCTTCATGAATTTGCACATAAACCTAACAGTATCCTCTGTATTGATGATATAACATTAAAATTTGGAAAACATTTGGCCGCATGAAAGTGGGATTTTATGCTCAGTTAAAAGTCATAGTATTAACTGAAGCATCTGAGGTGTTCACTAAATAAAGGAATATTATTAAAGATTGCTTAGTGACTTAATTCATTAACACATGCTTCATATTTTATCACAGAATACACTGGCTACAGTCTCTACCAAGCACTAAGATAAGAAGTTTAAATCAAAGCAAAACAAATTATTGCAATTTCCATCATGCTAATAAAGATCTAGGAACCAATCCTTAAGTAGGTCTTCATTTCTCATTTAGTCACGGATTCAATACATATTAATTGGTTGTCAGTTTCAAGAAGACAGAAATTAGCCAGGAATACAGCATGCCCTGATGGTGAATAATTTTCAGGCAAAAATCAGTATAAGACATAACTAAATTCAGAGTCAGTTGCTGTATTAAGTAAAAAGCTAAGGATACCATCCAGTTTACATGGAAAGAAGAGGAAGCATGGCCACAGAGTGGCCCAGGGAGTTGTGAAAATGCACAAGTAGTGTATCTCAGTCACCAATGTGTCACAAGAAAAAATAAGGATGATTTATTTAATAAATGAACGAAGCTAAGAGGTTATTGAATTCTGTTTCTGAACCTATAGTGTGTAAGGAGCTTTATTTATTTGCAATTCAACTCTGACATCTAGAACCTTTCTGGACACATAACAGCTATCCATTCAATGGTTGTCTTCAAATTGCTTGCACGGCAAGAGACTTACGCTCTGGATACAGTACATCTTCATTACAACTATCAACAGGGAGCTGTATATATTCTTTTTACCATAAATGTTTAAGAAATTTTAAATACAGGAAAAATAATAAAATAGCTTGAAAATGCCCAAAGAAAAACGAACTGTCTTTTGTTAATAGAATCAATGGGCCAAACACTATCAGGGAACCTGGTTGCTTCTATGGCATACAAGTTTTATTATAAATAGCTAAAAAAAAAAAGTGAGGACTCATTTCCTTTTGTTCACTCTCTAGGAGACAATAACGATTGCATTATAGGAATTAAGCAACCCAGGTGCCTATTACAATGATATATTCCACCATAAAACCATGCAGATCCTGAAAAGCACAGTATGATAATCCTTAAAAGCCACTCTAGAAAATCTCTCCTGTGTTTTCACAGGTTCTGCCGGCAAGGTTATCACAGAGCTGTAATTAGATGGCAGTATTTGCTGCCACAGCTGGTGCTCTTTTGCAAAATAATTTTGAGGGCTGCATAGATGGATAACTAACTGACCCACCCCATGAGACACAAATAAACAAATGTTTATTTCTCCTCTCTCTAGGAAAATTGAGAAGGGCCACCGGCTGGCATTATCTTACTAAATTTTCATTATGAAATCTGAGAAACAAGATACTTTCTCTTTTTGTCAGTGGGCTGGAATTTCTTTTCTCAAGGCTTTGGCAGTAACTAACCTTCACACCTTGTTTGGTTCCTTTCAGTACCGGGTGCTCCGCCACAGAACATCTCACTGGAAGTGGTTAATTCAAGGGTAAGTCAGCCAATGTATGTTACTTTATTAGCTGTTATGCACATATTCTGCTCACCACACTGCCCAGTAGAATGTTGGCCTGTATAAAGGAATGTTACAAAGCAACACAGTCGGTGGCTTTGGTTACACATGTTCTTTGACCAGACTAATATACAATAAGTAAGGACTATTTTTTTTCTACCAGCACATTTGATTTAGTAGGTATTAGAGTACTTAAGGGTTCTTCTAACATGAAGTAAGCCTATCTCTCTTATCTACATTTACTAATAGAGGAATAAATCTAGTATTCGATTGCACCATTTTAACTCAGACAAAGTTAAGAAAATATTCAGTTTAGCAATCTTTTTTTATTTTAAATTTTAATTGCAAATTCATAGACTATATTATGATCACTGTTTCTGCTCCCACATCTCCTCCCCTATCCTTCCCACCTCACCACACCAACCATCCTACTCCATGCTTTCTTTTTCTCTGTCTTTAGAAAACAAACAGGCAAATAGAATAAAAAAGCAAACAAGCCAGAAGTAAATAAATAAATAAAATAGTGAAAAAGTACAAAATACACACAGAGAGAAACATCCACACACACACAAAAAAAAATAAAACCCGCACAAACAAAAAATTGGGAACCATAATATGTAAACAAAAGAACAGTGAAAAAAAAAAGGTGTCCAACAAAACAGGATACGACCAAGAAAATCTGCAAAAACACAACTGAGTTGGTTTTGCTTTGGTCATGTACTGCTGGGCATGAGCTCTACCCACAAGTGTGGTTTATGTATTTGTAAGCAGCTGTCAGCTGGAGATAACTTCTTATCTGGGAATGGGATTCATGTTTACTTTCCAGTTACAGAGCTGGGACCCATTCTGGTTTGGATCTGTGCAGGCCCTGTACATAATGCCACAGTCTCTGTGAGTTTATTCTTCTGTCAGTCCTGTTGTGCCTGGAACACACTGTCTCCTTGGTGTTGTCCATCCCCTCTGGATCTTAATACTCTTTCTATCTCCTGTTGTGAATAACTCCTTGAGCTCTGAGGGAGTGGTTTGGTGAAGGCATCCCATTTGGGACTGAGTGTTCTAAGGTCTCTCAGTTTCTATACACTGCTCAACTGTAAGTACTTCTACTAGTTCTCATCTCCTGCAGGAGAAGGCTCCTCTGATGATGGCTGAGTGAGAGAGACTGGTTTATGGGTATAGCAAAATGTCCTTAGGAGTCATTTTATTGCTATGTTCTTTTAGCAGAACAGTAGTAGTTGATTTTTTCCCCAGGTACACTAAGTATCCACTCTCAGGTTTTTGGACACACGAGTAGTGTCAAGGATGGGTGTCATCTCATGAAGTGGGTCTTAAGTCCAATCAGGTGGTGGTTGGTTACTCCTACAACATTTGTGCCACTACTGCCGTCGTGTTTCATTCAGGCACCAGTATAGATCAAAGGGTTTGGAACAGACTTGGTGTTTATCTTTCCCCCGCCAGAAGCCATGCAGCGTATATTCCAGGATCATAAACATTAGTCAGTGAGGCAGGGGTGAGGGGGGGCACAGAGCGGGTCTAAGTAGTACCGGCTCAACTTCTCCATGTTCAATGAGATATATAGGTGTTTTCTTCAGCAATGGGGCTTTACCCTTAGTTTCTGGAGATAAACCAATAGTTTTGGCAATAGTCTTAGTTGTCTGGGAGTTCCATAGACCCCTTTAGCCAATTATATATAACCCATTCCTGGCACTTGAAGTTTTCACTTGGGCTTTGTCTCCCTTGTTCTTTGATTTCATTTACATTTCTTTCATATATATATATGAAGCTTCTACAGTACTGGTTTTTTCATATGATGCCTCAAATGGCCCTCAGTGTTACCTGTCCTTCCTCATTCCCTCTGCTAACCCCTTTTTCTCTCACCTTCTTCATTTAATCCTCCTATCCTAGGCTCCAGTTGCTCCTTAATTATATATTCTATTTCCTCTTTCTTGGGTGATCCTTCACTCCTTCTTAGTTTTTTACTCCATACCTAACCTCTGTGGTTATTCAGGTTGTATCATGCCTAACAAAGGCTTAAAAGCTAAAATCCACATATAAGAGAATTCATATCATATTTGTCGTTTTGGGTCTGTGTTTGTTTGTCCTCCTAGTTTCATCCATTTACCTGAGAATTTTATGATTTTTTTAACATACGAATAATATTCCATTGTGCAAGTGCATCACATTTTCTTTATCCATTCATCTATTGATGAATATCTAGGCTGTTTCCAATTTCTGGCTGTTATAACTAGAGCAGCAAGGAACATGATTGAGCAAGTGACTCTGTAGGAGGATGTAGAATCCTTTGGGTATTTGGCTAAAGACTTGTATAGGTGAGTCTTGAGTCAAATCTATTACCATCTTCCTGAGGAACAACCATACTTATTTCTATAGTGGCTGTAAAAATTTATACTTCTACTAGCAATGAATGAGTGTTCCCATTACCCCACAGTTTTGTCAACAAAGCAAAATATTTTTTGAAGGCGTTCATTGATGAGCAGTGTATCTGTAGAATTTATACCCTCCTGACTTCCTCTCCTCCTCTCACATTCTTGCCATGCACCTTTACAAATTAATAACCTCTTCTTTAATTTAGTAATCAAATTAATAAATGTATCACATAAATAAATAATTCTTGCATGTGAATATATGCCTATGTATCCAGGGCTAACCATTAGAGATTCAATATCCATTGCAAGAGTTTGTTCACCTCACAGATTCATCTGCAACTCAACCTTTATACCTAAGGCTAGGGAAAATTATAGGCTAAGGAGCATAAAGATTTTAAGAGCCAGAGGGTCAGGATACATCACTAGATAGTGTCTCTTAGGCATGACAGAGAAAATATACTAATGAAATTTCAACAATATAATTGTCAAAACGAGACCAGTATGACAATTGTTGATGTTACAATGTGTACAGGAGAAATTACAAATGGGCCCAATCTAGAGGAAGAACTAGAGGTAGCCAATTGCTGCTGAGGAAAGTAGAATCCAGGAGGTTTTATACAGTTCCTACAGATTTCCTTATGATATCTACTATAAGTTTTAATGACTTTCAGGCATGGTTAAATCTCAATGTCAGTGTGAACTTTTGATTAGTGCAAGTAGGACTTAGAAAAGATTTTGTGGCATCTTCTCATTATTCACATTTCACACACTTAAATATATACATATACATATGTGTGTGCGTATATATATATATACATATACATATACATATACATATATATATATATATATATGGCTGTAAGATTGATACATGTTTGCCCTTTGCAGATTTGTATACGTGCTTTGCTATTTAGTATGTATACATTAATATATGTATTAGTATATGTACATAGGGATTTTGACAAAGAGATTAAAATATATAAGAAAATCACTCCCATTAGAGTTTTTGGTTTTATTCTCTTATCACTTGTAATTTAAACTTCATCACACACATTTCTAAGGTTCTCATTTCTGGTTGGCTCTGCAGTCAGAGCTGACTTTAGCCTTTCCATGAGATTTAATGAGATTTCCTTCAAGTCATACATTTTTTAAAAGAGGGAGGTTTAATAATAGGCTTAAATTAAATGAACCTAGGTCTAGTGATAAGGTCTCTGATTTTAATTTAGCTCATGGAAGTTGCCCTTATAGTTGGAATGGTTGATTAGTCAGAGAACATGAATAGGCTCAATCCCACCAGTAGGTGAAAGCACTCTGTGATTCGATTTTAGAAATTGTAAAATGTTCAACTATATAAAAATATCTACTGGTGTAGTATTAAATATGTTTAAACTGTAAAAATGCAAGTATTTTATCTGTGAGATTTAACACACTAATAAGACTAATTGGAATCAACTTTACTGACTCATGTTTAATGAGTGGAAGTCACTGAAGCGCAGCAGGTGTTCTGTGGCTGGCCATGTGCTCTGCAATGCAACTATCACTTCCTTTATGCCACAGAATCTGTTAAGTGCTGTTTAGGAAATGGATTACTGGAATATCAACTCTGAGCTTTTATTTTGCTGGCAAAGCTTTTCAGAAAGGCAATCAAACGTCATCATTTCCTAGAGTTTATTTATAATTGGATACAGGGAAATAGAATTACAAACAGTTGAACAATTAACACAAGAGAGCGAGAAGTTCCGTGAAAAAATTAGGGACACTAACATGTTAGGCTGTGGCTTTGAGGATGTAGAAAGAGGTGACAAAAGGGCTAACACATCAGTAGTGTGGGGAATGGCTTTGTGCATACTCAGGGTAAAGTGTTGCTAGTAAAACTAGCTCCAAGTGAAAACGCGCTGAAGACAAAATTTGACACAAGTTACACATGGAGATTGGTCATCTAGAATGAGAAACTATGAGTAAAAAAGGTGAGATGGCTTACATTAGCTAATAGTAGATAGGTTTTATAGAAGTTGGGAACTATTAACCCTGCCCTGAGCTGATAATGGAAATAAATAAATAGCAACAATAAAATTACTTCCATGGAAAGGGGCTAAAAATGGACATAGTATTTAAAGACTGAACAGAGTGAATGTTGGTTTGGGATTGTTTTTCTTATAAGTGGAGAGAAAATTCTGGATAATAACTAGAAGGGAATAAAACATTTGAAAGACCTTTCATTGCTTTGATCATTTTGCTTGTTTTGGTTACAAACTTGTGACATACTACAATTTCTAGAAATAATACCGTAGAGGGGAAATTAACCATGCAGAAAATAAAATGAAAGAATATAAGCATGTAGTCCTATTGGTAGACAAGATGGCACAAACCTAGTAAATCAAAGGAGACACAGTTCAGTCTTGCTAAGCAAAGCAAGAGCAGAGAGGAGTGTAGACATTAGTTCTTTTGAATCTGGGAAGATGACCAGTTCAAGGGAAGGTCGCCATCACACTTTAATGGCTTGCACAAGAAAGTAGTGAGTATTTGAAAGTGGGAAAAGAAGGTAAGTGGTTATCCAAAGTTAGTGATCAACCTTTATTTTTCTTTTATATGTGGCTGTAACTGTTAGGCAATATTGACTGAGCATTCAAGATTATAGTCATATTTAAAGTGCAAATCAACACTATAATTATATTTATTCTTCTTTCCATGACTGGCTACTTAATTGCTGGTATGGAGTAGGCAAAGAATTGGTGTTTATTCTGTTGGATACTTTGACAAGAAAGAGGTCAAGAGTATTAAAAGGTTTGGAAAACAAGGAGGCTTGCCGTCTTAGTTTCTTTACCTATTGCTCTAGTAAAGTATTTCCACACAGCAACATAAGGGAGAAAGGGCTTATTGGGCTCACCATTTCATGCTACATTCTGTTATAGAGGGGGAGAACAGCAACAGGCATATGAAAAAAGTAGTCACATTATATCCATAGTCAAGAGCAGTGAACAGAGGGTTAGCATACAATCTAGTGCTTGTTTGCTCTCTACGTTTCATGTAGTGCAAAGCCCAGCCGATGAAATAGTGCTTAAGACAGACATTTAGAGTGGGTTTCCCTACATCAACTAACCCAGTTAAGAAAATATTTCACAGACAGGGCCATAGTCCGATGTAATCTAGGCAAGGCCTCACTCAGATTCCCATCCCAGGTGGTTCTGCATTGTAATCATCAAGCCAACGAGCAATACTAACCATCATAATCATGGCCTTTAAATGGTCTAGGAAAGCAAAATTGGGTACAGGGATACTGGAAGATGATAGATAATGAGAAAATGGTGAGGTCAATGAATTATTTAATTACTCCTACTTTCCAAAGTACCCTGAAGCTTATAAAAGCTGTTATATACACAGAACCACTAGAGAAATGGCACTGTGATTTGAGGCTATGGCTGTTGACCACTTTACAATGCTACATCTGGGTATGGAGTTTCATGCTAAGGGGAGAGACATAAAGAAAAACAAAACAAAATAAATCTTGCCTTCTAGTGGTCTATAATCTCTGTGGAATTAGGTCCCTGGCAGAAATTGAGCATTAGATCAGCTCCTAGGAGACCAGTTTACCCATCCTGAAGGTATTTGGGACCCAAAGGTGTAGGTAATAGAAGGTGAGTCAGATCCACGTGTGCTAAGAAAGGAGCGTGAAGATTCCTGATACATGGACTGGGATATGTAACATCCCTCACTGGCTCATGATCTGAGTACCCCTTCCTCAAAGGGTGGCACCCGTTTTGATGGTTCTAGGAAGAGGAGGCAGAACTGAGCTGGATAAAATAGGTAATTGGTGTAGAACCTTGAGAGTGTGTTATCTCTCGATGGACCCTGCACTGGTCTCTAATTCAGCTCTCCTCCACCCCCATGTTCTATTCTCCATGATATTCTGCTCAAGTATTGACATACTGAACCTTCTGAAACTGTAATAAAAATGTATAATTCCTCTATTTAATGTCCGATATTTTGTTATCAACAACAGAAAGGTAATGAATACACCTACCTTACCACTGTCCCCACACTGAACCTATTTTGAAGATTCTCTATCTCAAAATTATGTATTTCTCTCTAAAAACCAACAACTTGGAAGAACTACAATTTGTCAACAGACCAAAGCTGATACCTCAGTAAACTTTAGTTAACTAACTTGAAAATTTGGGGCATTTCCAAATGTAATTATTTTTTTCTCAATCTAAAGTTATAGAATGCATTTATTATTGAAAGGTTTCAGGCAAAAACTGGAATTACAAAAATGAGCCCTTATCTCAGCCCCCAAGGTTGGCTGGCAATCAAATAAAGCCTCTAATTATCTAGCAGCATCGTTCTGGAACCATGCAGAAATAGATGCTAAACACAGAGTAAATTCAAATCATGATGTGAGGCACATATTTTACAATTAACTAGTATTAATTTAAATAATAGACAAAACTAAGCCAAGGTTGCACAAATTGGATGACTTTAGAAGAAACATTGTCAGTTAATAGCATACCTGTCTAAGTATAAGAGTACCCTAACGTTAGCTTCCTTTGTAACCAAACAAGTTTTATATCTCTTCTCTCCAAGTCCTCTGACTTTAATCTCCTTAAGAAAGCATAGTATGGCACTTGGAGGAGGGTGTAAAGATGACTCTCATGCCTTTGAGGCCAGACTGGATTATAATTTCAGGAGTTTCAATCTAGCATTCATAATGAGTTGCAGGTCATTCAGAGCTTTGGAGTGGTACATTGTCTCAAAATCCAAACCCAAACAAACCAAAACATAAAGAATCTATGCTTCAAATAATCTGCCTGTATTCTCAATATCATCTCATGTAGAGATAATGATAGGTTTACTTTGTTTGTATGCTGCCTTTCCACCCAGAACCTGATGGCTTTCATTAGTTTTTCCCCAAGTTGTCTGAACTGTCACTCTTTTTATTGGAAAACTTCTCATATGAAATTGACAAAATTGGCTATTATCATTGTCTTTCCCAAACAATTTTTCTAAAATCCTCTTCTGATTCCAATTGGAATTTTCAGATACACTGAAAATTTTGTAGAAGTAGGTCATTTATATAACATTTAATAATTCATTGTTTCAGAAGACCAATTATTATATTATATATCTAATATGAATGCAATAAGGAAGAGTTAATCTTATCTGCTACAAACACTTAAATATTTTTCCTTGATAAAATAGTAACAAATCCCATTGTCATTTTTTACCACCACCCCCCTTTTTCATCTTGAAACTCAAGTTCCATCTATCTAAGCATTTCTCATCTTTCAGACAAATCAACCTGACAGACAATTTTGCATTTTTGCTGAGGCAGTAGCCATCATAGAGATATTTTCTATTTTATTTTTATGTTGATAAGTTGAAAGGTCACACACAATGGAGATTACTGTGTAAACAAATGCCTCACGAATCTTTAAAAATAGGAATTGGGTTTGCTCTTTCTGTACTTCAAAGAACACCATATTAAGTTTCACGTAGATGCACACTCACTTAGCTTCATTGTGCTATCTAGTTTTGTGTCAACTTGATACAAACTAGAGTAATTTTGGAAAGGAGAACCTCCATTGAGAAAATCTCCCCCACCAGGTTGGCCTGTGAGGCCTTTTCTTGATTGATGATTGATGAGGAAGGGCCCAACTCAATGTAGGTGGTGCCACCCTGAGGTTGGGTGTTCCTGGGTACTATAAGAAAGCTGACTGAGCAAGCCATAAGGAGCCAACCATTAAGCAAGCCTCACCCATGGGATTTGCATCAGCTCCTGCCTTCTGGTTCCTGCTGTTTGAGTTCCTGTCCTAACTTCTGAGGCATATATTGATCAAATAATATGCCACTTACAGGATCAAAGGTTCTATTTTTATTTTAAAATTTCCAAATTTTATTTATTTATTTATTTATTTATTTATTTATTTATTTATTTATTTATTTATTTTTGAGACAGGGTTTCTCTGTGTTGTTTCAGTGTCTGTCCTGGATCTCACTCTGTAGACCAGGCTGGCCTGGAACTCACAGAGATCCACCTGGCTCTGCCTCCCGAGTTCTGGGATTAAAGGTGTGTGCCACAGCCACCCGGCCAAATTTTATCCTAATCTGAAAGTTTTATCAGAGAACAGGAAATGAATTATTAAAAGATCATTTCTGATATGCTCTTGGGTTAATTATTTCATGTGCCTATTGATTTGTGTATTCATTTTATTTTTGTTTAACAAATATGCATACAACAGTCACCATTATTTAGCTCCACCAGTTTAATATGGAAATTGCTAGATTACTTGATGGCCACACTTCCATGACAGTAGCCATTGGTGTGAAAGTGATGAATGACAATGCCTGGGACTGAGCAACTTCTTCAAAATCAATGATGTCATTTCTGATAATAAAGGAGGCAGTTCTGTGTTCCCTGCCGATTTCTTAGAAAAGCCAGGGTGCTTTTTCATTACACTTAACTTCAATGTAACAAAAGGTTGTTTTGTTTCTTGAAAAATGGATTAGTGAACCTGATTCTCAGATGCAGGTTGAACTATTAAACACTTAAACTATTCATCACCTAGATTGTCATGGTATTTCAGTTGACAGCAGCTGAATTAGCAGAGGTGCAAGACACAGAGACCCAGGTTGAAAAAGTCAGAACTGGTATGACCAGAACTGAAGTTGTCAGACTTCAAGCAACCTACCCATCCTTTAAGAGAGTACCTTTTTTTAAAAATGCCTTTCACCTACACCGACAAACACACTAATGACTCTGTAGCTTCCCCATCCAAGAAATTTGTGTTCTCAAATAGCATCACAAATAATAAAGATGTAGATGTTCTGCCTATCCTTCTATATCTCATTAACTCAATGGCTTTCGTGTATCTTTAATGTGTTAAAACCCATCTAGGTATAATATGCAAAGACAAAAATGCAATCATTGGTCTCCTTGGGATAAGGGCAACACTATATTGTAATCATCCTGTACTAGTTCCTAAGAACTGGCTTAAATTATTAGAAACCTCAGAAACACAGCCCATCTTTAAGCAAAGATATTTTCAAAATAATTGCATAAATTCATATAGAAATGACATTGAACAAATTTATATGTTTGTAGCAGGAATCTTAAAAAGTTCTTATTAATAAAATCAAACCTGAGGCCAGTTATTGCAGTGAAATGCTGGATGATCAGAGAGACAGAACAAGCCACAGCTTCCTCACCTGGCCAATTCCTCAGGTGGTCTTGTTTCCTCAGACTGGAAGCCTCTGTGTCCTCATATCTGAATGGCTCTCAGCTGAACTGTGCTGCTAGAAGCCTGAAAGCTTAACCAGCCAAATGCTCAGCCAGGCCAAATGCTTCTAGTTTCTGGTTCTCACGCCTTATATACCTTTCTGCTTTCTACCACCACTCCCTGGGATTAAAGGCCTGCTTTCTGGGATTAAAGGTGTGAGTCACCATGCCTGGCTGGTTCCAATGTGGTCTTGAACTCACGGAGCTCCAGAGGAATTTCTACCTCTGGAGTGCTAGGATTAAAGGTGTGAGTGCCACCATTTTCTAGCCTTTGTATCTAGTGGCTGTTCTGTCTCTGACCCCAGATAAGTTTATTAGGGTGCACAATATTTTGGGGAACACAATACCACCACATATGTTAAACCTACCATTTCATCATAGTATCATTACATTTTGATAATTTCACTTCTCTTAGTGATATTGATATTATATCTGCATGGCAGTAATGTAGCACACATGTCTTCAATTTTTTTCAGTGACATCATTCTATTAGCTTGAAATTGGCCTTGTGGTACATTTTATACCACACAACTCAGCAAATGCAACAAATTGGGGCTTTTTCTCCTAGAAGATCAAGTATTTAATAACTTTTCATACACTATTCCTAAGGGGGAGTGTGAGGACTGTCAATTTGTTAGCTTCTCTCTCAATTCCCTTAGCAGACTCTGAGACACCACAAAATAACTATATTGTTTGTCTTTTGTAGCTTTTAAAAAAAATTTATGAGCATTCGTGTTTTGCCTGCAGATGTGTCTGTGTCAGGGCGTAGGTTCCCCTGGAACTGGAATTACAGACAGGTAAAACTGTACTGGTTACATTGTATTTACAAACATAAAATTATAAAGGAAAATCAAGAGAAAGGAATGAACAGGACTGCTGAGTTCCATATCATGAGTACATTCATCCTGGATGTGGTGATAAAAGTAGGAATGTTTGCCGGGCGGTGGTGGCGCACGCCTTTAATCCCAGCACTTGGGAGGCAGAGGCAGGCGGATCTCTGTGAGTTCGAGGCCAGCCTGGTCTCCCAAGCGAGTTCCAGGAAAGGCGCAAAGCTACACAGAGAAACCCTGTCTCGAAAAACAAAACAAACAAACAAAAAAAAAAGTAGGAATGTTTGGGATGGGAATGTCAACCTTTTGTAGACTCTGGTCTACCAAGTGTAAATCCCTGCACTAAATCCTTAGCATTGAGAAACAAAGACAAAGAATTTTCCCACTTTTCTCTTGTTTCATCTTCTGAGATATCTTTCCTCAATAACCTTTACATGAATATGATTATTCACACTAAGATACCTACATATACCTGTATCGCCCAAAGCTGCCTTGTCTTAATGGAAAACAAAATAGCTACTCAATTTTCAGTGTTGGTAAATGGTAAGCACTTCTGTGAAATAAACACATCTTCTTACATAATAAAATTCATTTCACATTAACTTCAGCAAATAAATTTATAGGTGTTTTCCCTGCCTACTGTTCCTAACTTGTACCTTTATGTTTAACACTAACATATAATTTTGTTTGTCTGTGAAGTAAAAGAGTTGCCTAGTGCCTGCCTTTAATAATATCTTCATAATGAGTATGAATAATTTCATTAGCAACAGATTATTTTAGTTTTAAAAATAAAATGATTTGAATGTCTTATCATTATGTACTGAATAAAGTTTATTTCTTATGGGACCCAAGCTATATAATTTTGCATGATGTGTACTCTTTTGCCTGTCATTTGAATATGCATTCATTCATTCATTTCATTTGTTCCCTTGTTCAACAATTCATTATTATGTACATATTATTAACAATTAGATGACTGAATCCCATAGCACACTTTATAATGAAATAGCCTGAAATTTAGATAATTAAAATGAACTAGTTGTAATGTAGTAATATAATCAAAATAGACTAGTCTGTACTTTTTATTGCTTTTGATGATATATAAAGAGAGGAAATGTTTCCTTTGGGAATCTCCACTTAAAAATAACACTTTTCTGTGTATCAAGATTGTATATAGAGGACCAGACAAAAGGTGTAATTGTCAATCATTTTTCTGGTTTCTAGATATAAATGTCATTACCTTCACAATTTAACGAGTTCTAGAAATATTTTTGTCGAAGACATCATGCAGTCTTAGATCCAAATTATTGTGTTATGGAAAAACATTAGACTTTGTTATAATATTCAATATGCATATTTCTACATCAATTTTTCTAGAACCCAATTTTTAAATTTAGAGTAGTTTCCCTTTTTGTTAAGGGCATGGCTGTCAAGAACTTTAATATAGGATACAACTTTACTGTGTGATGTGCACAGAAGTCAGATGTTACCAAGAAGAAAACATCCTTATTCTGTAGCGTGTTGGTCTTGTGAGAAGCTGACACTGATGGGAACCAATGCTCTCTAGCCGAAAGGAAAAGCATCTATCATGCTGTCATATCACATTGGCTTCAAACTATCTAAACATTTTTGCTGCTATACCATTCTTAGAATGCCGTTCTCAATATGCCACTTGTGTTTTGAATGAGAAGTCTTAAGTAACTATATAGAGCATAAAACAGTATTTGTCACAATAATCACATGATTAAGGAAGTTTATGATTATTGCAATTTTATGTATATACATAAAATTATATATATATATATATAAATATGTGTCTATATGAGTGTGTGAAATAGACAATAAAGCAAGAAGGGAAATAAGAAACGACATCTTCTTTTTAT
>CABHPR010129212.1:5606-16874 GCA_902168415.1 Peromyscus melanophrys
CACACACACACACACACACACACACACACACACACACACACTGATAATAATAATAATACTTAAAAAGAAAGGAAAACATAGAAAACTGGGGGTGGTGGTATTGAGACAATTTACACGCCTTGGACAGTGGGGCGGGGGGGAACCACTGTGGCTTTGTAGCAGGTAGCAGTTCCCAGACCACATCACTGAGTTAAAGAGACATAGACAGAGCTTAGAGAGATCAAGGCAGCTGGAATTCAGAAAACAGAGCACTGAAAGAAGGAGTTAGGGAGAGGCCTCCAAAATAGTGACAGAATCTTTGCACCTGTAGATGGTGGCAATGGAGACCCTGAGAGGCTGGACAGAGCTCTGCTTCTTGAGAGCTGGGAACCCACTTGTGGGCAGAGCTCACCTGAGCACAGACACATGCACGGTCCTGCCAGCTACAGTTCAGATTTGCTACTGGGTACTGGAAGAACCTTCTAGAATAATACCTTAGTCACAGAAAGTCCTATGGTGCAAGCTACTCAAGAATTTCCCTAACAAAGTTCTAGAACAGGCTTCCAGAGTACAAAACCAGATCCATGTGTTACTTCTCTGGTAGTGGGAACAAATCCCAGCATCACTATAAAGCAAAACACATCCAAGCTCAGAGCAGTGGTGTAGATAACGTCAAGACACATTTGTGGTATTGTATTCCCCCAAATATTGTGCATGCTAATAAACTTATCTGAGGTCAGAGACAGAACAGCCACAATATTAAACATAGAGGTTAGGTAGTGGTAGCACACGCCTTTAATCCTAGCATTCCAGAGGCAGAAATCCATGTGTTCAAGGATACACCCAAGCATGGTGACTCACGCCTTTAATCCCAGAGAGCAAGCCTTCAATCCCAGGGAGTGGTGGTAGAAAGCAGAAAGGTATATAAGGCGTGAGGACCAGAAACTCGAGGCATTTGGCCTGGTTAAGCATTCAGGCTTCTAGCAACAGTTCAGCTGAGACCCATTCTGGATGAGGACTCAGAGGCCTCCAGTCTGAGGAAGCAAGACCAGCTGAGGATCCGGCGAGGTGAGATAGCTGTGGCTTATTCTGTCTCTCTGACCTTCCAGTGTTCACCCCAATACCTGGCTCAAGTTTGATTTTATTAATAAAGACTCTTTAAGATTCATGCTACACACATTCAAGTTTAGAGCAGAGTGATGTAGACAATGTCAAGACACATCCACACTCAGAGCAGTGGTGTAGTGTGGGCACCCACAAAGATTCCAACTTGTTTGACTCCGAGTCAGAGTTATGTTGCCCTCCAAGGATGCATAATAGGGTGCAAAGGCATGGTTACCAGGTGTCTTATACTTTAAGGTTTAATCACAAGACGCTTTGCCATGGGGCATGGTTATCAGGTGTTTTGAAGGGTCTAAACTTGTTTGTACTTTGATCTTGAAAGGGGGAGGTCTTTTGCCTCTCCCCTTGCCAGTGTATAAAAAGCCCATTAGAAATAAACTAGCATCTGTGGTTTTGATCCAGAAGCTATCCTGCATCTCTGTCTTTTTCTTTGTCTAAATCTATATTTCTTCCTATTATTTCTCAGTCCCTCACTCTTCCATTCAAGAACCCTTTGACAGGTTGGGGGTGGTCCCCAACAATGTAGACAATGTCAAGACACATCGGAGTTTAGAGCAGAGTGGTGTAGACAATGTCAAGACACATCCAAGCTCAGAGCAGTGGTGTAGACAATGTCAAGACACATCCAAGCTCAGAGCAGTGGTGTAGCCAATGTCAAGACACATCCAAGCTTAGAGTAGAGTGGTGTAGACAATGTTAAGATATAGGTGGCCTTATGGAGAGCCTGCTCCAAGGATAATGCAAGAAAATATATGAATGTGGCAAGGGTGTAGGAAAAATTCTCATATATCTGAGGGCTAGACTTTTTCTATCTGAGGAGTAAATGATAAGGAAATACACATGCTTTCTGATGATAACTTTCTCTTTTACTTCAACTTAAGAAATCATCTCTCTTAAAATCTCTTTCTGAAAATATCTTTGTCTCCACACAGTTACATCTCCTTACATACAGCTACATTTTCCACACACACTTACACAGCCTCCTCTTCTCTCTGTTAATCTCTCTTGCTCTCTCTTCTGCCTAGCTATTCATATTCTCTCCTCAGCTCCTTCTGCACACACACACACACACACACACTCACACTCTAACACACACACACACACACACTCTAACACACACACACTCACACTCTAACACACACACACTCACACTCTAACACACACACACACACACACACACACACACTCACTGCCCAGCTCTTTCCACAGTTCCTTCCTTCACATAGCTCTTCCTTCATGACAGCAGCTCTTTCATCCAGCTCTACACAGCTGTCTCTCTCCACATTGCCACTGCTGCTCTCTCTGGACAAACCCTGGACAATTATAAGTCACATTTCCAGGGCCCTACCCATTCTCAAAACACAGGATAAGTCACGTAGTTTCTCTTAGGCTAGTGATGTCACATTGTCCCATGCACGTAGCTCTAAGTTGGTGAGGGGTCCCAGACATAAACAACTGGCTGAACCTTGAGCGGTCAGGATACGCGCAGAAAGGGAGCTACTGCAAGGAGCTATGTCTCAATGTAAACAGCCTGGCCTTGATTTAGCAATAGACAACACCTGGGAATTAGTCTCTGTGTATTTTCTGCAGGGGCAGTTTAGTCTGTTTTGAATTCTGAATTTTGTTCTGAAGCCCAAAATTAACTGTCTTTGCGATTGAGGATCCTATGTCAGTAATGCAAAATATCCTAGTATTATTTCTATACATCAAAATTATACAGCCTAAACAGAAATCATCTTCCAGAACATCCACAGCTGTAAGTGCTCACAAAGATGGAATGTATTCTGAAGATAAACACATAAGCAGTGGGAAAACACCCATGGCAGTTCTTAGGGAAGAAATATAGTGGCACATGAGAGAAATTACAGACAGAAAACAACCCGTTTCCACAGCCAGTGACTCCCATGTCCTTCCCAGGTGGGGCTTCCCATCAGGTGGGTCTGGTGGGTTGACCTGTTAAACACTAGTTGCCACTGCTGGGCATTCCCACGGCTCCCTGAATCAATACACATCCAAGCTCAGAACCGTGGTGTAGACAATGTCAAGCATCTGAACAAAAATTACCAGACACACCAATAGCTAGAGACTCTGACCCAGAGAAAAGCCAGTCAAAAGAAGTAGACCTGTGGGTGACAGGTGGAGGACTAAAGAGCCAGGGACTTCAAAAGCTGTTAGAGATGTCCTCACTATCTGGGCCTAGTGGCTGAGTAAGGCTGAGGCAGAAGAATTGTGAGTTCAAGGCCAGCCTGGCCATAAAGTGAGACCTTATCTGTATTAGTGAATTTCCAGTTACTGTGATAAAAGCTGTTTAAGTGAGGAGAGGTCTACTTTGGCTCGGTTGCAAATGCAGTTCATTACGGAGAGGAAGAAGTGGCAACAGGAACCTGAGGCTGTTGGTCACATTGCATCTCAAAATTAGCCTTAGATTTACATGTGAAAAAATAGTTAGGAAAATTCTGGGAGAAACAGAACCTAAATCTTTGTGACTTCAAGTTAGGCAAAGATCTCATGTCTATAACTCTCAAGACACAATCAATAAGTGTATTTACATTTAAAAAATTAAGGACTGGAGAGATGAAACAGCGGTTAAGAGTGCTTGCTGGGCCGGGCGGTGGGGGCGCACGCCTTTAATCCCAGCAGTCAGGAAGCAGAGCAGGCGGATCTCTGTGAGTTCGAGGCCAGCCTGGTCTACAGAGTGAGTTCCAGAACAGCCAGGGCTACATAGAGAAACCCTATCTTGAAAAAACAACAACAAAAGAGTGCTTGCTGTTCAATCATGAGACCTACGGTTCAAATCCAAGCAATTACATGAGGTGGCTCACAGTCATCAGCAACTCCAGCTCCAAGGGATCCAATGGCCTCTTCTGACCTCCCTGGACACCTACACACATACACACACACACACACACACACACACACACACACACACACACATACACACACAAAGAAAGATCAATCTAAGATAGGTAGGTAGAAAGATAGATAGATAGATAGATAGATAGATAGATAGATAGATAGATAGATAGATAGATAGATAGATGAAGAAATCCTTAAATGAGATATCATCAGAACTAAAAACTTCTCTTGCTGAATGAAAAGATGAACTCCATGCCAGGAACAAATATTTGTGAGCCACATAACTGACAAAGAATTTGAAACTCTCACAACTCAGCAATAGGAAAATAAGCTACATGATTAAAAATGAGCCAACTCTGAACAAGGTTTCCTCTAAGCAGATAAACAACTAGAGATAAATACATGTGAATGACTTTACCTCCACCAGTAACCATAGAAACCAAATTAAAACCACATTTCGATATCATGATGTACTCCTTAGAGTGACCAGGAAATTGACAACTAGTTGTTTATTCTTTGGGGAGGGTCCCTCACAGTATAACAGTGCTTCTCAGATGCAGTTACAGGAAGGTATACATGTTTCTGGGAGCTATGAAATTTAGTTCAGCCTCTGTGGGAAAGAACTGCTTGTAAATGTAGAAACTTACCATGGGACTCCAAAATCCTAAGACTTTTACTAACCAAGAGAAATGAACACATGCATACTTGTGTGTGGTTTTAGAGAAAACTGTCAAAACCCACTAATGTCCTTTACAGTATTCCACTGAATGGAAGACCCTCAACAACGGATGCGCAAACAGTGGCATGTCCATCTGATAGAACAGTAAACAGCAGTGTAAACAAATGGAATATCAATGTATTTGCTGAAATGTTGGTAAACATGACGCCAAGAAAAAAACTCTTGAAGTTCAGGAAGCTAGAAGCTGTAAGATTCTGTTTTGATGATATTCTGGGAAAGGGCAAATTATAGATACAGAAAGTAGATCAGATAGGGTTGTGTCCTCCATCTGTGGAAGCCTTGATTGTCACTGTTACCTTATTTGGAGAAGCGGCTTTGAGGAAAGTAAATAAGGTTAAGTGAGGTCATAAGGATGGAGTCCTGATCAGAGAAGATAGGTGTCCTTACAGAGAGAATGACACACCCAATTCCTCGACACACACACCTCAACAGCAAGAAGACCTTGACTTGAAACCAGACAAGACGCCTCCTCAGACACCAAGACTCCTAATGTGCGGATCTTAGACGTTAGGGGCCAGAACCATGGGACCAGCACCCAGAGTCAACACACCTGTGGTGCTCTCGCCGCAGCAGGGGCTGGTGATGAGTGATTCCTCAGAGTTGGGACTAGGGTAAGTGTTGGACACCAGGAGACATGGGTGATGGAAGGACTGTGTGCCTTGGCAATGAGGCATTCCACAACTCTGTGTGCTTGTCACAATCCGTAGAGCTTGGAGCTGGAGAGATGGCTCAGAGGACACCTGGCAGAGGACCCAGCTCAGTTCCCAGCACCTCTGTTGAGCAGCTCAAAACCACATGTAACTCCAGCTCCCAGGGATCCAACACCTTCTGGTATACACAGACATCTGCACTCATATGCACCCCCTAACTCACACACACACACACACACACACACACACACACACACACACACGCACACATAAACCTTAAAAAATTCACAGAACTTATGTAAAGAAACTATATACATGAGCCCTCAATAAAAAAGCCAAAGGGGGAAAATACATCTCTCACAGAAGACGAAAATGAGAGGCAGACTGAGACAGGAGACTTAAGGGTAACGCAGGAAGCTCTGAGCAGTGTGGAGGGGTCACCTGTAGGGCAGGGGTGTTGTGTGGAGGGGTCACCCGTAGGGTGGGGGTGCAGAGCAGACTGGAGGAGAGGTGCTGGAAATGTGGCTCAGTCAGTAAAGTGTGGACAGATTTTTCTTTGGGCCGTCAGCTCACAAAAACAACACAGAGACTTATTATTAATTATAAAAGCTCGGCCTATAGCTTAGGCTTGTCCCACTAGCTCTTAGAACTTGAATCAACCCATTTATATTCATTTAGGTGTTGCCACATGACTCATGGCTTTTACCTCTCCTCCTGCATGTCTTGCTCTCTCTGCATCCATGCCAGATCACCCTCTTCCTCTCTCTCTACCTGAGGCTCTTGTCCAGGTTCTCTGAGAAGCCTCCTCAGATCTACTTCAGGCTGAGGTAAGGGTTCCTTAGTGGCCCCCACTACACCTGTTCAGCCAATGTGTGGATCAGGTCCTGTGACAACTGCTCCCCAATAATGCTTTGGAATGTGGCTGAGGACTACTCATGGCAAAGACCATATCTGACTCACCAGACAGCACCCAGCACCAGAATTTGTCTCAGAATTATCAGGAGCTCAACAACCATCAGTTGGATGGAGGGAGGATGGAGGAATGATAGATGGATGGATGGATGGATGGATGGATGGATGGATGGGCTGATAGCAGACAGGTGACTATTGTAGGATATGGGTAACTGTATAGATTGTTGGATGTGGGGCTGGAAGGACAGGGGAACAGCAGACCCTTGACAGGAGGAAGGGAAGGAAGGAAGGAGGGAGAGGTCAACTGTTGCATGAATGGAATGCATACATGGCTTTTTAAAAAAATTTCTATGTCAAGGTAGCCTCTTGGGATTCTTGGAGTTTTAAATCCAAGAAGGAACTCAACAAGACTACAGAAATCCCAGAGCCAACAGTGCCCCGAAGTCAGCAGTAGTGGCCAGGGTTCTAAGAGATAGAGTAAGCCCTTCCTCTCTACCTACTTCCTGGCAATCACACCCCAAATCACCCCAGGGCATGTTGTCTCTCTCCCTCATGCACATACATACATGTGCACATGGGGACAAGCCCATAGGATGGCCACATGGCCCAGACTTCAGGACCTCACTCAGAAGTGTGAGCCTAGAAAGGCACAGAGCCTGATTTCTTGGGCATCTTGTTCTGGGCAGGCAAGGGTGCAGCCTGGAGACCCTGGAGAGGGGGAGGGGCCTCTCTATCTCTGCTCACCTGCTCCCGCCATCTGGTCCTGTGGGCCCCACACAGCCCTGCCAGCCCTCAGCCTCCCTCCTTCCTCTCTCTGGAGGCCTCTGTGGGTACTGGCGAGTCCCACAAGCCTTGTGGTCATGGAACTGAACACCTGGAACAGATTTTGCTTCTTTTAAGGTAATAAGTGGCGCCTGAAGCTGGTCCTCCTCTGGGAAGGCCACAACCCCATCTGAGGTCCCAAAGGGACACAGAAGAAGTAGCTCATTTCTTAGTAGACCCTGGAACTGGGACTGTGGAGGTGACTTGGACTTTGGGGAGCCCATCACTTATACAATTTTCATGACTGATTATAAAAGTGAACCCTATTTGTTTCTACAAATTGAGGGCAAAGGAAAAACCATAGCACACACATTTTATTTTTAAGATTTTTCTTAACTTTTAATTTTCTGTATATCAGTGTTTTGCCTGCATGTATGTCTGTGCATTACTTGCATACAGGGCCACTGGGGCCAGAAGATAGCACTGAATCCCCTGGAACTGGAGTTACATACAGTTATGAGCCACCATGTGGGCATTGGGAATCAAACCCTGGCCTTCCAGGCAGCAAGTGCTCTTAACCACTGGTCCTTTTCTCCAGCCCATACAGCAAATCAGTTTTAGAGAGCTGACCAAACCATAAATGCAGAACTTGGAAAATAGCAATGATGTTCCCACTCTGCAGCCCTTGGCAGGCTCCTCCATCTCCTCTGGCTGCATTTTAGTTGCCTGTTGGTACAGCAATGATCACACCTTGGTGCCTTCAACAGAGACAGTGCAAGGCACCTTAGCCTGCCAAGACTGGGGCATGGTTGGCTCAGCAGGAGATCGTTAGCTTACTATGCAAGAAGCCCTGGCAGGTGAGGGGCTGGAGAGATGGCTCGATGGTTAGGAGCTTTTGTTGCTATTGCAGAGGATCTGGGTTCAGTTCTCAGCACCTACATAGTGGCTTACAACCAACAAAATAAATAAATTACGTTTTAAATGCTTAAAAAGAAGTCCCGGGGTGTCATCTCGGCACAGCAAACAAGGATGCTGACAGTGACCGGGGGAAATGGCTCAGCCTATAAAGTGCTTACTGTGCAAGCATGGGGACCTGACTCGAATTCCCACAGTTCACACAAGTCAAGTGAGGTCCCAATACTGGGGTGGCAGAGACAGGGGGGTCCCTGGAGATTGCTGGCCAACGTGCCTAGCCTGCTCAGTGAGTCCAGGCCAATTAGAGACTTGTCTCAATAAAGGTAGATGGCTCCTGAGGAAAACCACACCAGGCTGTCCTCTGACTTCTATGTGCATGCGATGTATATGCACGCACCTGCACACACATAAACATGCACACACATGCACAAAAATAATACTGATTACTTATTTTTTTTTGTCACTTAGGAAAGTTCCTTTAACTTTGTCATCTGTTATTTATTAGTGGCTGTGTCTGAGATGTCCTCTGTATTCTCTTGCTGGTGTGTGTGTTGGGGGATCTGTCTGGGAGACATCAACCTGTTTGCATCACTCTTTCTCCCCTTGACCACAGTTGGGCACCTCTGGAACCGAGGGGGAAGTAGGACATACAGCCTGGTCACTACAGACCTGAGCAGGGGGCACAGCAGTGAATCCTCCCAGCATCCCTCCTGGATCCACAGAGAGGCTGGACATCCCAGGGCCCTCCGCATAGCCCCAGAGTATCCCCCAAGGAGGGGTAGGAAAGACAGGGCCAGGCCTTGTGATGGACACATACAAATGAAGAGCCTTCCAAAAGCTTCATACACTGATGGTCTGAGGGTGCTTCGGGCAAGCTCCTGCAGACTAGGGTCTCAGCTTCCTCTCCCCAGGTCAGAAGTAGGCCCAAGTCTGACATCCAAGGGGAGTGGCCTGAGGTCTCACCGAAAAGACATGACAGATAGGGGACAGAACAAAGGCATCAAGGAGAAGGTGTGGTCCAACCCACAGCCCCTGGGATTTTGGACAACAATCATTCACACTCTTATTAAGGCATTCAGACCTGCAATTCCAGACACTACCAGGAGGAGGCACTCAGTCCTGTGGTGAGAGATACAAGCCTCTTGGTAATACAGCAGTCTCCTGGGTCTTAAAGAGAATGTGGGCTGGGCATCAAAGCCCTACATTCTACAGCCTGAGTTGAGTGAGCATCAGGGAGAAGCTCAAGCAAATGTGGGGCTGATCATGGCCCCCACTTCATGGAGGTGGGAGAAGCTGTCTTTCCCTAAACCCCCATCTCACCTCCTAGCCAATTCCTAGCACACACTGACCTATAAAGTCTACCACCAAAAGAGAGATTGTTAGGACCAAACTCAGGTTCAGCACTACTCAACTAAGAGGGCTGGGGTGAGCCGGGCAGTGGTGGTGCACACCTTTAATCCTAGCACTTGGGAGGCAGAGGCACGGGGAGGGGAGTCTCTCTTGAGTTTAAGGCTAGCCTGGTCTACAGAGGGAGCTCCAGGACAGGCAGGGCTACACAGAGAAAGCTTGTCTTGGAAAACAAAACAAACAAACAAGAAAGAGTGTTCGGGTGACAGCCAGAGCCTGGAGTTCATCTGAACAGCTTAGCCATGATTTTTCCTGCCTTTCTGGAAAGTTCTCTCACTCCTTGAGCCTCTGTGATTTCCTCTAGACCATAAGCACTTGGGAAAGCAATGTCTCCCTCGCCTCTTGGCTCAGTGGAGCTGTGAAGAAGCCAAGCTTCACGGAAGCACAGCGGGCGGCCATTTTGGAAGCCAACAAGGACTTGTTCTTCAGGTCTGAGACCCAGGTCACCCCAAGTCTGGGATTCCAGGTCTTGCCCTAGCTCAGCCCATGCTCACTTGCGCTCATCTCCCCAAACCTGCAGTCTACAGCTTGCAAGCCACACACAGATCTTAGGCTAGCCCACCTCGAGGAACCTACTGCTGTTTCTTACTCCTTACCCCAGGCTTCCCCATTTTTCCACTGGACTTGAGATGAAGAGCCCATCCTCTACTCCAAAGGCCTCTCTTTGCAACTGCCTAAAAGGACCCATCCTCAGCTTCCCCCACTGCAAAGTGGGTTTGGTGATAGCCTTATAGGGAGGGTGGAGACAGGTGTACAAGACTATGCCAGTGGGAAAACTGATCCACGCTGGCCCACACTGTGTCCCCACCATCCCACACTGACACATCTCAAAGAGGTGGCAAGATAATGTGTAATAACTTCCTATTTCAACAATAGGGCACCTGCCTTGGGTGGAAGCAGGAGGAGAACTTTGTCGGCGACGGTCTCTGACCCCAAACCTTCCTTTCTCCACAGTCACTTAACATAAATGCCACTCAGTTTGCGTGCCTAGTATTCGTGAAGCCCTAAAACGGAGGCACACCTGCAATCTGAGCACTCAGAGGTGGGAGGATCAGAAGTTCAAGGTCATCCTTAGCTACACAACAAGTTCAAGGCCAGCCTGGGCTACCTGAGTGAGGCACTATGTCAAAAACAATGAGTCATCTCCTGGGATTGGGCAGACGTGCTGCTCACACCTGAGCCTGGGTTATGCCCACATTCGGTGTGTCTCCACCCTTGAGTGGATACGGACACAACACCTGTGGGACCCGGGCGCCTGCAGCGGCTCACTCTGTTGATGAGGAGGTCCCTGAGAATTAGAACATGCCTCCAAACCCGTGCTTGATTGTAAAGACAGGCTTCAGACCCCTGCCTGTTTCTCTGGGCAGATGAGGCTAATGCTCAGAGCAAGCCTAAGTCAGCAAAAGAGGGAGGTGGAAGCAGATCGGGTGACCGATGCAAGGGGACCCACGTGTCCCCTTCCTCCCACCACCAGACTGACTGGGGAGGTTCTGTGGCTGCCGGGGCAGGAGTCCAGATGGGCCCAGTAAACACTGGTCTGAAGAACACACTGCCTTTGATATTCTATCCCCCAACTCAGGCTCAGTTTCTCCTTTTGCCCCTTTCTGCCTTATGCCAGGCAGAAGGCTGGAAGGGTTTCTTACGAAAAAATTTCCCAGCCTATGCTCACTCTGTGAGCAGTGCTGTGGATGTGAGCAGAGGTGTAAGACTTCAGTTTTCCATACTAGATACAAGCTGCCAGTGCTGGGGCAAAGCTCCTCCTACAGTGTCTGGAAAATTTACTTCATTCAGTCAAAGGGAAAGTGTACCCTCTAGTGTGTGTGTGTGTGTGTGTGTGTGTGTGTGTGTGTGTGTGTGTGTGTGTGTGTGTGTGTGTGTTGCCTGTGTTGCATGTGTGGTGTGTATGTGTGTGTGTGTGTGTGTGTG
>CABHPR010129213.1:0-41096 GCA_902168415.1 Peromyscus melanophrys
TTTTAATGATTTAATTGTCTTAGCTGGCCAAGAAACAAAGCATGTTTTACTTTTCCAAAAGAACACTAAATAAGAGACATGGAGAGAACTACCATGCAGCTTCTATGCCAGCTTCTATGCCTTACTAATAGATCAGCAGGGCCTCTTCTCAAAGTAAGAATACTTTAGCCCTCCAGTAGTCTAGTCTGCAAGACAGGTATGAATGTCTATACCTCTGTAGTCATTATTGCCTATAATAGAAAACAGACACTAGCTATAGACACCCTTTAATAAGCATGTACTCTGTGTTCCTTGACTGCTATGAAAAACAGCAAAATGTTGCTCTTTCCTCTGGATCATGTATTGGTGCAACCAGGATCATAGGACACAGGAAGAGTCCTTTGTGCTATAGTCCTCATTTCAACTTCATTTACCCCTCTACCATTTCCCATATTCTTCTATTTTTATATTGAATGGTATTTGTCTGAGATGTCAAAACACCAAAACATCTTGTCAGAAAGGAACATTTCCATGACATATAAAAATCCTTGCTATAAATGACTGCCTCATATTGTTTTATAATAGATGAATTATTCCTTTCCCTAAACTGAGAAATGATCAATCAGGATTAGGGACAGAGATCACTGCCCTAGATAATTTTCTCTAATCCCTGGAGTTGTGTCCAGGTGAGCAAGATGATCTCAGGGTGCCTTCCCAGTCGCATGTCAGATGAGCAGTTGGTGGCTGTGGAAAATAATCAATCTGCATTCTTTGGTATCTATAGCTTCTTTAAGTTT
Organism: Peromyscus melanophrys; assembly: GCA_902168415.1. Classification (NCBI taxonomy): domain Eukaryota; kingdom Metazoa; phylum Chordata; class Mammalia; order Rodentia; family Cricetidae; genus Peromyscus; species Peromyscus melanophrys. Next base: position 777 of record CABHPR010129213.1, read on the forward strand.
CATGACAGCAAAGGAAGCCAGGGTCCATGTACAGATTGTAGCTTAGACATTCATTTATTCATCCATTCACCAAAGAAGCAGACCTTTATCAAGTATCTACCACCTTCAAGTAAGCCAGCTGCCAGGGAAGTAAGAAAAATGATAAACACTAAGAAGTAAAACAATGATCAAACTGAAATATTAACAATTCTCATGAGATATATCAAGAAGTGAGTTCACAGGGGACAACGTGGCCATGAAATAAATACATGGACAGGAGATACAGGGTAATCTGACTAAACTGAAGAGAACCACATGAGAGGAAACCTCCCTGCCAACCAGTGCTAGGGTTGGAAAGCCCAAACTGTAGCTGATGAGTTGTTTAAAGCCTAGTGACAATACATCTAGGAGCTGGCAACTCCAGGGAGCATATTACAGGGGGCCTTGCCTTCGTGACCATTGCCTCCAAGCTCTTCTAGTGCTAGCAATGAAAACTGGAACTTTAAAAGAGAGCCCTCATGTATCCAGCAAAGAAAAGGAGAAAACTATTGGGAAATATGCCAAAACATTCTATTCTGTTTACGTGTGTGTGTGTGTGTGTGTGTGTGTGTGTGTGTGTGTGTGCATGTTTGTATATGAGTGGAGTGTATGCCATAGCATGTTTATGGAGGTCAGAGGACAACCTAGAGTGTCTGTCCTTTCTTTTCTCTTGGTTAAGGCAATCTTTTCTTTGTTTGTTGGCCCATGAGCTTATGGAAATTCTCCTGTCTCTTCTTGCCACAGCAACACTGCGATTACTGATGCACACCACCATAACAGCTTCACATGGGCTTGGGGATTTCAGCACAGTTTCTAGTTTCTCACACTTGTGTGGCAAGCACTTCACCTAACTGAACCATCTCCCTCTTCATTTTATTCTTCCTTAAGGAAATCATTTTAGTGAATTCTAGCTTACTAGGATTTTGTCACAGCCAATGTACCTAAAGAAAAGGAAATAACCCACTCCTGCCCTTTCTTGTAGCCTCCTATACACATCCTACCCAGGAGTAAGGGGACAGACCATTGGTGTAGCTCCTAGTCCAGGGAGATAGGATCACATTTAGATATATTAATCACAGGGCTACTCTTGTCTCAATATTACAAAACCTCTGTCCCACTCTTATCACTGTATTACAAAGGTCTTATCTCTGTTCTATTTACTCAGTACATTATAGCACTTTTCAACTTGGACAAGAGGACAATGCATACTAAAATGCAAACAATCAGTTTGAAGATACTGAATAAACCATGACCTCAGCGGCAGAAGTAGCAGGAATGCTGAAAACACCTTACCATGAATTTTTAGAAGACAAATATGGTAAGAGCATTAAGAGAGGGTAAAAATCATGCAAGAATTAATGGAAAAATTGTAACCAGAAAGATAGAAATTCTAAGAATGAATCCAGATAAAAATGCTGAGATAGAGGAAAAAGGAAGGAGTACGCAATAGAGATGGGGAAATGCCTTTGGTGAATTCACAAAAGACTGAACAAGGCAGAGGAAGGGCTCTTTAAACCTGACCCTATGAGAAAGCCCTCCCACAACTGAAAACCAAAGCCAAATACAAATAAAGGATGTCCAACAACTGCAGAGAAATTCAAAAAGCAGCATACATAGTGAACACACCAGAAAAAGTAAGGAAAGGACACTAAATTTAAAATAATAATAATAACAGAATTTTCTCATGTTAATGTAAAACAGTAAAACAAATCCAGGATCATGGAGAATACCACAGAAGCGAAACATCAAAAATAAGCTATGAAATCCCACATATAAGCATATCAAATTCAAATATTTGATTTAAAGTTCTGAGAGAAACAGAAGTGGTACACATTCCTATAAAGAAACAGACATCAGATTAGAGAGTTGGCTCAGTAGCTGGGGTGCATTCAAATTTCGAAAGTCTGACATTGTGCAGTTTATTTTAGGCATATTTAAGTACAATGCACTTTGGAAAAAAGTTTCCTGGTGACAATTAACTTAATCCTGTGTACACAATAAATCTTAAGACATGACTACATAGAAACTCTTCATAAAGTACATACGGCAGTTTCCATAAAGATGGGTACTATAGATTGATTACATGTGACATCTTAAGGGTCTTGGGGGAGGATCTGGTATGGTCTGGGTCATACAGATAGTGCAAAGGACACTAGGCTATAAACCACTTCTGCCCCTAGCCTCCTGGACAGAAAACAGGTTATGCATCATTCCCTTTGAAGAGAAAGCCCTGTATATTTAACATGCCTGGATTCCCAGATGCTTATCTGTGAGCACAAGAACCTCTGTGCCCTCTTCAGAACTCATCAACCTACATTTATACACTGCTCAAAATTCTTCTAACATCAAAGAAAAATATTTCCTTAGACAAACACTGAAGGAATTTTTGCTTGTAAAAGTGTCTTTGAGAAGTGCTAAAAACAAGTTCTTTAATGAGAACAAAAATAATATAGGTAAGAAACTCAGTTCTAATTTTTATTTTAAATCTTCATTAACTCAAATTAAAATTATAAAATCTTTATCAAAGGCATTAATTTTGATACTTATACACAGAACTGCATTGAGGACTTCTTGAAACTTATAATTTGAATTTTGACTTTCAAAGGAATGAGCAGAGTGTAGCATGAATCTTAGATGGTCTTATTAATAAAATCAAACCTGAAGCCAGTTATTGGGGTGAACACTGGAAGGTCAGAGAGACAGAATAAGCCACAGCTATCTCATCTAGCCGGATCCTCAGCTGGTCTTGTTTCCTCAGACTGGATGCCCCGAGCCCTCATCCAGAATGGGTCTCAGCTGAACTGCTGGTAGAAGCCTGAAAGCTTAACCAGCCACATGCTTCTCCAGGCCAAAGGCTTCTCCAGGCCAAAGGCCTCTCCAGGGCAAATGCCTCTAGTTTCTGGTCCTCATGCCTTATATACCTTTGTGCTTTCTACCACCACTCCCTGGGATTAAAGGTGTGGCTTTCTGGGATTAAAGGTGTGTATCACCGTGCCTGGCCGTTTCCAATGTGGCCTTGAACTCACAGAGATCCAGAGGGATTTCTGTCTCTGGAATGCTAGGATTAAAGGCATATGCTACCACTGCCTAACCTCTATGTTTAATATTGTGGCTGTCCTGTTCTCTGACCCCAGATAAGTTTATTAAGGTACACAATATTTTGGGGAACACAATACCACCACAGCAGAGCAAGGATAAGGCAGATGAAAGAAAAAATGAAAGAAAAGAGAATGGAAGAGGAGATGGAATAATGAGGATATATGAAACCATAAATTGCAGAAAGTACAGAATACAACAAAAGGAGCCAAGAAAACAGTTATGACATGCAAGGCATTAATCCAAAAGCATCAGTAACTGCTTTACCCTTCAGTGATTTAAACCCATCCTATTAAGAAATAGTGCAAACCCTTTATGCATACTGTCCACTATAATCATAAAATCAGATAGATAACAGATAGCAAGAGTAAAAACATGGAGAAAGTTAAACCATGCCAGTAATCGTAAAACATAGGTGGTTATATTAATATCAAAGGCACATGAAAATCAAAGTTATTAGGCATGAATATGATTATGACATAATGAGCAGACGGCTTCTCTAAGAAGTCATAACAATCATGATATGTATGCACCTCCATGAGAGTGAAATTTTGTGAGGCCAAACTCAATAAAGTCAAAGGAGTAACAGAATCTACTATTACTGTTGAACACCGTAGCACATTTGCATCTGAAATAGATGCAACAGATGGGAAATCATAGGCACGCTTGCACCCTATGACACCAATGATGAGCTGGGTCTAACTGATATGATGAAGCTTTTTTTTCAACTGTGAAGAATACATGTTCTTTTCAATCTGGGACATTCACAACTGACACATTATGTGCCATTACACATGTCTTGAGAAAACTGTTGTGTGTGTCTGCTGTTTGTGTGATGCCTATTCACATATATGAAGTGTGTATATCTGAGTGAGTGTGGGCATGAGGGCAGAAGTAGACACTGGGTATCTTCCTTAATTGTTATCTATTAAAGCAGGGTTCCTCACCTGAACCAAGAATTTACTAACTTTCCTAGTCTAGCTATTCTGCATACTTTGAAGACCCTCTGATAAGAATACAAGATGGTCATAATACTGTCTGGAATGTATGTAAGTACTGGGAATCCAGATTCCCCTTCTCATGCTTGTGCAGCAAATACTTTGCTCATTGAGCCATCTCCCAGGCTTTTAAAGAAGAGAGATCATGCAATGTCTGCTATTGGAACATTATGGAATTAACTTAAGAGTTAATGGCTGACAATTACACTTATCTGGGAGAATGCCAACACTCTAGGACATTAGCAAAACACTTCTATATCACACATAGGTTGCTGTGGATATCGCTGTATGTCAATAAACACTGATTGGCCAATAGCCAGACAGGAAATATAGGCGGGACTAACAGAGAGGAAAATTGAGGAGGAAGGAAGGATAGAGAGACTGGCTGGAGCCGCGGCGAGGAGAAGGAAGATGTAAAGTACCGGTAAGCCACGAGCCACGTGGCAAAGTAGAGATTAATAGAAATGGGCTAAATATAAGAGTAAGAGCTAGACAATGATAGGCCTGAGCTAATGGCCAAGCAGTTTAGATAATGTAAGCGTCTGTGTGTTTATTTTGTAAGTGGTTTCTGGGACTGGCGGGACTTGGGAGCTGGCGGGACTTGGGAGCTCGAGAGAAATTTTCCAGCAACAATAGGTTGAGACAAAATAGGAAGATAAATTTCAAGAATATGTTGAGCTAAGTTAAAATCAAAATCCATCTTCCAAAATTTGTGCAAATCAGCAAAAACAGTTTTAGAGGAAAATTCATAGCACAAAATGCATGTATGAAAATAAATATTTATAATCAACATAATAATAGTTTATCTTAATAAATCAGGCAAAGAAAGGAAAATTAATTTCAAGATAATCAAGTGCAAAGAAATAGTTAGAAGAAGGAAAGAAATTGATGAAATTGAAAATAGGAACTCAATAAACAAAACCAGTAGAACCAAAGCTGTTTGTTTCAAAGTATGAATGCAATTGGTAAACTTCTAGACAGTCTAACAAAAAGGAACACATGACAGAGAGATATCATTTGTGATATGAATGTTAGTATAAAGATAAAAATTGAATTTTAGAACAGCTTTATGTCCATATTTGATAATCTAGATGCAGTGAACACATTCCTTAAAATAATCAACAACCTACCAAAACTTACATAAGACACAGTGGATAATTTTCATAGGCTTATTTCTATTAAAGAAACCGAGATGATGAAGAATAATTTTCTAAATTGAAAGCAACAACCCCAGATAGGCTCACTGCAAAATAGAATTCCATTTAAGAAAGAAAAAAAATATTTTCAAAGGGTATGGGCAAACTACAGAGACAGCACAAAGGGTTAGGGAAGAAGAACATAGAAAAGCCTCAGGGTTTTCAGCAAGGTGGAACTGTTCTATATGGCACTATAATTGTGGGTACATGCATTACATGTTTTTCTACATTATTAAAAATGACCTAGACCTACAGTGACTGATGAACTCTTGATGTTTCATTGTAGGCTTACTGACTCTAACCAGTGTACACTTGTATGATAAGATAAAAGGGTAGATTATTGAATCTACTCTGAAAAGAAAGAGGGGAGGATATAGATATGATAAGATAAAATGTAGACTATCGAATCTACTTTTAAAAACCAACTACTAGTTTTAAATATTTTACAATGGATTGGATTTTTGTATGTTGTATACAAATTTTGTATATTGATACAAATTTGAAATTATTTTTGTTAGAACATACTGTACTTACATTTCTAATTTTTTCAGGTATTGTACCTATACAACTCACTTAACAATGTAATGCACTTTTCTAGTCCTAGAAAGTTATTATTACCAACTATTTAGAATATAAAGAAATGCAGGTTAGTTGTTACTCACCTATTAGAATGGAACTTGTCAGGTTAGGTATGTTTTCAAGGTCAAACAGATATATTGTAGAAGACAGGTCATCTTCAAACACTTCAGAGATCTACAGAATATGGCATTTAAGATGTTTTAATAACATATTTTTTATGACAGTGAGACATGTCTTCTCCTGGCAGCACCAATCTACTTCAGAGAAGATCAAAGAAACTTCTAATGGAAACTTTCTTTGTGGAAAGTTAGCCATTGGGCAAGAAAACAACCTTGCCTTGACTGCTGACAGTACGCTGTCCAAGTGGGACAAGCAGGACACAAAAGAAAGGACTGTCAAACTTTACCAAGACAAAGTAGGACAGCCCTTCAGAAAATTCCGCTTCACAGATGAGTCTGTCAGATATGCTAGGCCTGTTGGCTGAAGATGGATGCCCCAACATTTTAGAGGAAGCTTGGGTGACAGTCCAGGCAGCCAGCTCTCTCTGTAATTTCTCATATTTTTTGGAAGCCACTTGTTTGCACTTCCTGCTTACTCAGTAAATATTATTTCCTTCTTGGGTCTCTGAGGGAGTTGAAGATTAGATAGTTATAGTTTTCCTTGTTAACAAATTCAGAAAAGAACCTCACTAAAGAGGTATAAAGTGTATAAGTTTGAAAGATATCAAAAGATAGTTTTTGGTTGGCAATACAAGTTAGAATAGAAAGTGAATTAGGTACACTTTGGACTCATCAAAATAGGATAAATAATGCAGTATTTTCTCTGAATTTGTCAAATGTTAATGGACTGGAGATTATAAATATAATTCTTGACTATATGTATTGTATGTACTTATTGTATATAGTTTTTTTAATTTTAGTTATAATGTTCTTTTATTATTTTAGACAAAAAAGGGGAAATGTGGTGATATATTGTGTACCCTAATAAAATTTGCTTGAAGATCAGAGGACAGAACAAGCCACTAAATTAAACATGGAACCTGACAGTGGTGGTACACTCCTTTAATCCCTGTATGAGACTCACATGCCTTTAATAACAGCACTAAGAAAGAAGTGATATGTCTAGGTGGAAAAGGGTATATAAGATGTGAGGAGACAGGAACTGAGGCTTTTCAGCTGGAGAGCTTCAGAGACATTCAGTCAGAGGATTTGTAGAGTTGGCGAGGTGAGATGTGGCACTGGCTTGTTCCTTTGTCTCTCTGATCTTTCAGCATTTACCTCAATATCTGGCTACAGGTTTTTTATTAAAAGACAGTTTAAATTTCATGTTATACCTCTTGGTTACATAGTAGAATTTGGAAATATCAAGCAGATTCAGAGTTATTCATGAGATGTGTAGCTCCTGTAAAATGAAGAAATTAAAACACATTCTTTTTAATGGAGAAAATATTAGATGAAACAAATAAAAAATAAAAAAATTAAAATGAATTAATCAGCATAAAAGATAACAGGAAGTCTGACAGGTGAGAAATAGTCCTTGTAAGGGCTCACTGCAGGCTAAATAAGAAATTAAGCCGGGCGGTGGTGGCGCACGCCTTTAATCCCAGCACTCGGGAGGCAGAGCCAGGCGGATCTCTGTGAGTTCGAGGCCAGCCTGGGCTACCAAGTGAGCTCCAGGAAAGGCGCAAAGCTACACAGAGAAACCCTGTCTCGAAAAACCAAAAAAAAAAAAAAAAGAAATTAAAACATGTCTTCCAAGGAATCATGGGGGAAAATGTGTCACTTTAAACCTTCTCAGTGAGTGGAGGGGGGCACCTACTTCTTCCAAGAACTGAAGAATATGCAAGGGTGCTGTCATGGCTAATCTTAGTTTTCAACTTGAGTGTATCTGGAATCAGTTAAAATCTAAGCTGCTGGACACTCCTGAGGGATTTTCTCAATCAGATTACTTGAAGTGGGAAGTTCCATCCTATGTCTGTGCCACACCTTCTGGTGGCAGCGTACATAAAAGACATGGAAGAAGGCAGCTTTGTTTTTGAGGGTTTCTTGCCCTTACTGTCTCTGGCAAGTTCATCTACTCTGCTGTTGTCGGTGTTAAAACTCTCTTCAGACTTCCAACTTATACTGAAGAGCAGATGGGGACTGCTAAGACATCTAGCCTTGTGCAATGGACAACTGGTGACCTTTTCCATCATGGGGCAGTCATTATTAGATGACCTGGGCCACATCCTGTAACCATTCTATCAGTGTTCTTCCTCTAGAGCAGCAGTTCTCAACCTGTGGGTCTTGACCCCTTTGGAGGTTGAATGACCTTTCACAGGGGTCACCTAAGAACTTTCATTGGAAAATGCATATGTTTACGTTATGATTTGTAAAAGTAGCAACCTTACAGTTATGAAGTAGCAATGGAAATAATGTTCTGGTTGGGGGTCACCACAGCATGAGGAACTGAACTAAAAGGTGGCAGCTTTAGGAAGGTTGAGAACCACTGCTCTAGAGAATCCTGACTAACCCAAGTCCTTTTACTATTTTGTTCTCCTGGGGGAACTTAGGGCAACTAAGGCAGTCTGAAACACTTTCTTCTGGACTAGAGTTAACCATTGAAACTTAAATCTACTTACTTTGTGAAAGAGCTTACTTGTGACTAAAGCTGAAAGGGAGGTAGACTTACTGTTGAGAATATGACACTTTATAATTTCTTTTCATGTTTCTACTTTGTGGCTATGGAAGGAAACTCAGGTGGGCCTCTGAATCCACCAGAATCCTATGCCACAGGGGTTTAACTATATCAGAACATCACCTGGTCCTTTCCTTTTGGAACATGGGGGTGGAGGCAGATCAACAGGTGATTGAAGTATACATGAGTGCCGGTTACTGAAGGCATGAGGAGAAATGAGGACTTTAAACTGACAATGATTTAAGGTCTTCATAACTAAGGCGAACTGTAGAGATGACAGTAAACACAAAAGTGCTTGCCGTAGTCTTTATTGTAACTGATACCACCGCACAAGTGTGCCCTCGAACAAAAACACATCCAAGGAAGGGTTGAAGGTTTTGACGTGACATTGATAATTTTACAGATTTCAAGGTTCCAGAATTGTTGCTAAGCTGTCATATCTGTTCCTTGTTTGCTGTTTCTTTCTCTTTTGTGTGACAACTGTTTTTGCTGAAGGCCTATGATTTAAAAATAAATAAAATGAAATAAAAAGTGTTTGCTGACTGGGATCCTTCACACATCAACAAATACACATGGGGCAACAAATCTGTATTATATAGCAAAAGTCTAAGGTACATCAAAGCCAACTACTTCTTGTGGCTCCAATGTTCATACTAGGTGTTAATTAAAGGTAAGGTTTCTTGACATTGCTAGGAATTCAGACCACTAAGGCAGAGACTAGAGAAGGACAGGGCAGGGTTTCCATCAATTTCTAAATCAAAGTTAAGAGGACATACTCAGATAATGTGTACCAACTTCATCTAGTACTTCTTGGTCAAGCAGAGTTATAACCCAGAAATAATAAAAGAGACAACCAAATGAGGAACTCTGAAAGGCAGCAAGAAAAGCAAAGCTATTGTGGGTTCTAGAACATAAGGAAAAATACAGCAACACATCTCTAAGAACTTGTTTCCAACAGAAGAAAACATCAGTTCTCAGCACAGCAACTGGAGAAAGATGAATTAGGCTCCTAACTCTGCTGGATCCAGGGAAAGGCCTTTGATATAGGGAAATCTGACACCATTAAGCAAGATGCCTCCCCTAATTAGCCAGATAACAGACTGTCCATCCATACCAGGCCTATGACTTCCTTCTGCCACTGATAAATACCCAAGTGATAGGCTAAACAAGTGGGAACTAGACACACACACACACACACACACACACACACACACACACACACACACAGAATGATTTGATCCAGACAGCCTCTTTGTTAGTGTGAGGCCCTACAGCCCTGCCTGCTCTGTCAGTTTCCCCAACACTCTTTGCTGCAGAGTTCCCATCTCCATTTGAATGGCTTTAGCACATTTGCTAAATCTGTGTTCAAAAGATTTTCTTGGAGCTATCTCGGTTCCCTATTGCCAACATTGATCTAGTAGTGACACAATCATCAACAAGGAGAGCACTGCCCCTTTATTTTTCCTTGTAAAGATTCTTTTATGTATTCTAGAGACTGTGATTTTGCATATAAATTGTACACTTGTCTGTGTCTAGCAAAAGGTTTATCATACCTCACATAGTTTATAAACCACACATGACTAATTATATTGAACATATTTGTGTGCTTTTTGTAATCTGTGTCTCACCAAATGAAACAACTAATATGATCTGATTAAAAAACAGGCAAAGGATGATACTGATAACTAACCAAAGATACATAGATGGCAAGTAAGCATATTAAAAAAAATTTCATTTGGGGAGGAGGATATGAACCTAAAATTGGATGGGTAGGGAGCTGGGGAGGATCTGGAAAGAATTAGGGAAGGGGAAAATCATGATCAAAATATATTGTATGAAAAAGTTTAAAATAATAAAATTTCAACATCACAAATCATTAGTGGATTATAAATTAAAACATACTTTCAATACATAACAAAAGCTGACATCAGGTATGTGGAGGAAGTGCAGTACTGGAAATGATGTGGCAAACAGCTGCTCTCATTCTTGCTGGTTTGACTGTAGCAATTATTCAGAAATTATTCAGTTTTTCTTCCAAAAACTATTCACAGTATTACCACATAATTCAAAAAAATCACTTCCCTTAGTAAATTAGTTAAGTGGGTTGAAAACTTGCCCGTACACAGACACTTGTGCAGATACCTTAACATACCCAGCTTCACTGAAAATTGTGTAAACATGGAAGCAACACCAATGTTCCTGAGGGAGGGAGGGATACAGAAGTTATGGAATGTTCACAGAATGAGTTACTATCCAGTGTCAAAAACAAAAGTGTTTGGAAGCCAGGAAAATATATAGGGAGATTTCAATACATATTCTTACGTGAAAGACAGATCTGAAAAGGGTGCATCCATGTCATATGATCCCAATTTTGGAAAACAAGGCTATGGACAGGGCAAAAAAGATCAGGGGTTTCCAGGTTTGAGATAAAGAAATGCTGAATAGTCCAAGCATTAGATTTTTCAGGATGGTATAAAACTAAACCTGACCTGAGCTGAGGACCATTATACATTCAAACCCATATAATATGTTGTGCCAAGAATAATCCCAAAGGTGAATAATGAATTTTGGTTGTAATGGTGCATAAAGCATATTTATTGGCTTTAGCAATTGTGCTGCTACAGTACAAACGTCAACAGTATGGGAGGCTGCGGGGCATGTAAGGACAGTATACTGGAACTCTGATATTTTCCTCTGTCTTGTTAGGGAGAAGTAAAGTTTGTTAATTTGGTAAAAACTAACAGTTAAAAAAAAAAACAATTCCAAATATAGGAAAATGATTTAAAGAAACAGCGTTACCCATAATGGTATATATATATGCAAAAACTAAAAACTGAAAACAAAACAAAAAGAAAAATACATAGAAACAGGCTCAAAATCATTAGCTGCTAGTATAGTTACTAATAAAATCTACATAAGTTGCTAATGAACCTAATAGAATGGCTGAAATAGAAAAGAAGAGGGCACCAAATTCAGGGAAAGATACTGAGGAACTAGTAAATGACTTAATGCTGTTTGAAATTATAATGATAAGATACAGTGAAACAGTTTGTTATATTCCTGTAAAACTAAATATTCTATTATCATAATATCCAATGATTGTTTATTTTTGCATTTATTACAAAAATTCCTGTAAATTTCATGCACAAAAATGTACACATTGATGCTCAGGGACCAATTTTTTGAATGTTTAAAAGTAATAACTCAGTTTTTAGTAAGATAGTGATTTGATAAAATTAAGATGTGCTCACAGAATGCATGGATTAGTAATCAAAAGTATTATTGAAACAATGTATTGATGCATACAGGAGGATATACAGATCTCCAAGAACTGTGTTGAAAAAAATTCGAAGTTTAAAAGGTTATATACCAGTTTGATCAAAACATTATTTGCATGTATGAATAAAACATAAAAAACTATTTTAAAGGTTACATGTAACATGATTTGATTTAAATAACATTCTTATGATTAAAAACTTTAAAATATGGGGGTCATCTTACTGGTTGCTGTTGCTTAAAATGGGAGTGCAGACACAAGGTGTCTGGAAAATTGTTAATGTTCATATAGAAAAAATTGTGTTGATCCAACTGTTCCATTGCTTGACTGTGGATGATTGACACAGGAATGTGCATGTGAGGCAATTTGTGGGCCAAAACCACACAAAGATACAAGAAAGCTGGTGAAATTCTGACTAGTGTTGGTGAAGTCTGACAATGACAACACAAGTCGGGGTAATATATAACCCTTCCATGAATCACCTTTCAATAGAACTGAGTAAACTTTGCATTAGACTCCTTTGTATAATTCTTATAAATGCTTGTTGGTTTATTAATGTCCAGTTAAAAGTAAATTGGCTATTGAGATTAGAAATTGGAAATGTACAGAGCATAACAGATAAGGCCAGGATTCTGAAGGCCTCTCAATGCTTGGCTCGGCTCTATATATCATTTTCTGAGGCGTGTAGATGCTCTAAGATACATCTCCTCATAAATGCTATCATCACTCATCCTGTTATAAGCCAGACACTGCAATATTTTCCTGAATATTGCTCTCTTCCCTCCTTTCACAATCACACATGTGAACACAATATTTCTAATGCAACTGTGTAAATAAAAGATGTGAATAACAAAGAGTAGAACTCCATATGAACTGGAAAAAGAAAAACAACATAAATATAAGTAAAACACAAGAAGGAATATAAAATAGAGGAAATATGTGTGCACAGTTATGTAATCAGTCAATGGGAAAATTCTTAGAATTAATGACGTAGTTAAAAAGTTTGTACTCACACAAGTAGAGCTATATGGAGTGGTAGAAGCATGAAACAATACACTGGATTCACTGAGGCATGGGAATTTGATTGTAGCCTCCACATAAAGCATGATACTGAAGCATATATGTTTATATTTTTGCTATACAAATAATGATGTCTTGCCTTTAGAATGGTATAGCAAGAAAAATTGACTATTAATAACCTCGATGCTTAGTGAAGCAATAAAATTCCCTTGAGAAATGACAACCAATAGTTGGAGATCAGAATGTCTGGAAATCAATATTCATTAATTTATGACCTAAGAAGTCAAAATTTGTTTGCAGAGGTCCTACAAGTCAAGACTATAGACAACTGACGGAAGCAAACAGAAAACTGAAGAAATTTAACTTCAAATAGGTCTGAGAGAATTAAGACTGATTATTAAAGGAAATGGATAACTAGGAAAAGCAATTAATGGAAATCCACACTCCCAGAAAATAAGGGAAGAAAGGAAAAATAGAAGATGAGGGAACAATTAGTAACTGAGATTATCAGACACACCAATGATTAATATGTTTAAGAAAGGAAAAGTAAATATATGAATGAATTCACCATCTTTGAAGAAAACAGAATATCAGGAGATGAAAATATTTAATAATTGTAGATAAATTATCAACAAGGAGAACAAAGACCACATTAGAAAAAGCTGAAGGAGGATCTCTATCTAGTATAAAAGGAAGAGAGAACCCATCACTCAAACTTGGACTAAAAAGACAAAAAACAAAGCAAGAAGGATAGAGATTATATTTTAAATGACCAAAACTAGAACAAATGTTCTAGCATTTATCCAATAAATGCTTCAGAAAAAGAAAATAGCATGAAAGAAAGGTAATAGCTGAAATATGCTGGTTGAAAATTTTCCAGAATTCTTGGAATAGCATTTCAATGTCCAGATGATGAATGATAAAAATCTCTGAAAATTTCTTTACCATAGTGAAAACCAGAGAAAAATTCTTAAAAACATCCAGAGAGAACCAATAAAAGCTCCTGGTTTCAGCAATGTCAGTCCAGGGCTGGCTCTGCTGCTCTGGGCGATGAGAATATGATAAAGGAGGCAGAGCAGGAGATAGAAAGGATCAAGATAAGATACAGTCCCCAAGGAAATGCTCTAAGTAACTTGTTTCCACCAACTAAGCCCTACCACTGAACATTCTGTCGCTTTTCATTAACACATCACATTATTTAGATATTCATCAATGGGTCATCCATTGATTAGCGCTAAGCCCTCATAATCCAATCACACCTCAAAGACTAGAAGCACCAGCTATAGACCAAGATTTTAACTCCATGATCTTAGAAGGTAACTAGAATCTACTATATGTTTTGCTGATGTGTTATTGAAAAAAAGAGAAAAAAATGGATTAGAATCCTAACTGCCAGCACATACAACATGACCACATTTGGAAATAAGATTCTTGCAAACATAATTGTTTAAATAGCAATGATTTCCCACAGGAACAGGGTAGGTTCTTAACTCAGTGTTGCTGAAGTTAGAAGGAAGAAAAGGGACATATTGAGGGAAGGTAGCTACGCAAGAGCACAGAGACACATAAAGAGGAAATTACATTAGATAATGGAGATAGATTAAATTTCTAGCTTCAGGGATGTAATGTCATAGATAGCTGTCAACCCATCAGAAGTCAGAAAGGGGAATAGATGGATTCTCACTTCTTAAGAAAATGTGGCCCTATAACACTTGAACTTTTGGCTCCTAGCTCCAGAACTGTAAGAAAATAAATTCTTTAACTTTTTATTGTTAGATAGCTTCATGAATATTTTTTATTGGAAACAATTTTATACAACATGTTTTAAACATGTTCCTCCCCCATTTCCTCCCACATCCTCCTCACTACCTTACCCACCCAACTTGATGTTCTCTTTCTCTCTCTCTTAAAAAAGAAAAGAAAACAATTGATAGAAACAGAAACAAGAAATGCAAAACTCTCACAACACACACCAAAAAAAAAAAAAAAACCAAAATCAAAACAAACAAAAGACCAATAATATAAAAAAGACAAAACAAAACAAAAAGTACACAAACACAACACTAAATTCATTTTCTGTTGGTCAACTACTCCTGGACAGGGAACCAGCCCTCAAATGTTGTTGATACACCCAATGCTACTCTGTTGGGGAAAAAAAAAAGATTTTCCTTTGCCAGAAGGTATCAATTGCAGATAGTTTCTTTGTTGGGGGTGGAACACCATTTTCTTTTCACAGCCCACTTTTCATGGTAGAAAACCATCCTGGGCATATTGCCATAGTCTCTGAGTTCACATATGCATCAGTCCATTGTATCTTGAAGTCACTTTTTTTCCTCAGAGCAATCTATTACCTCCATCTCTTACAATATTTCTACCTCCTTTTGTAGTTTCCTGAGCTTTGAGAGGAGGGGTTTGATCTATTGTAAGATGTGGGTTGGGTGAAGCACTGATCCATGGGTATAGGAGTATTTCACTAGGAGTCATTATATTGCTGTGTTCCTTTAACAGAATAATAGTGGTAGGTTTTCTCCTAGGCTCATTTGTTGGCCATATAAACATAGTTAGGGCTGGTCTCTCATGGAGTGGGTCTTAAGTCCTATCTGAAAGTAGTTGGTTACTCCCATAACATTAGCACACTATTGCCAGTACATCTTGTAGCTAGGTCACTGTTTAGGATTGCAGGATTTATAGATGAGTGATACTTATGATAATCTTTCTCTTGTGGTGGTATATAGAGTACCTTCCAGCATCATGAACACTAGTCAGTAGTTGTGAAGCTTCTAGTTAGGCACCTACACATTGTCTTTGTGTTAATTTGCGTAAGTAAGTGTTTTTTCAGCAATAGAGTTTTACCACCAGGTTGTGGAGAACAACCAATAGCCTTGATAAAGCCTATCGTGATTGGGAGTCCCATAGGACTTGTTTGGCCAATGACTTAACATGACATAATCCATTCCAGGCACTAGAGATTTTCTTTGGTGGCATAAGAAATTTATTTGGGGCACTGTCTCCCTTATTATTTGGTGACTACATTTAGATTCCTTTCATATATGTACATATATTGATAAGCTTCTACAGTACTAGATTCTCATGGTTTTTTAATGGCCTTCAGTGGTAGTTATCCTCCCCTATATTCCCTCCTTTATCCTCCTCTCTATTAAATCCTCCTATTATTGCTTCCTATATTTCTTTTCCACATCTTTATATCCTATTTTCCTTTCTATGGGAGATCCTTTCCTCCCCTCCAGTCCCTTCCTAGTTATTTGGATTGCAGCACACATTTTGAAACCTTGAAGACTAGCATCCACATATAAGAGAAAACATGCAATGTTTGTCTTTTGAGGTGTAGGTTGCCTCATCAGGAAGATTTTTTCCTAACTCTATACATTTACATGTGAATTTCATTTTTTCTTAATATTTGAACAATATTCCATTGTTTAAATGTACTGCCTTTTCATTATCTATTTTTAAATTGGTGGATATTTTACTGTTTCCCATTTCTGGCTATTATGTAGAGCAGCAATGAACACTGATAAGAGTTCTATGAAGTAGGGTATAGACTCCTTTGAGTATAGCTGGATTTTGAAGTAGATAGATTTCTGGCTTCCAGAGGAACCTCCACACAGATTTCCATATTGGTTGCACTACTTTACACACCTGCAAGTCAATGGATGAGTGTTCCCCTTCCCTATATCCACTATGTGCTATCATTTATTTTATTGATATTGGCCATTCTTTTTTGTTTGTTTGTTTGTTTGTCTTGTTTTTTTGAGACAGTGTTTCTCTGTGTAGTTTTGCGCCTTTCCTTGGACTCACTTGGTAGCCCAGGCTGGCCTCGAACTCACAGAGATCCGCCTGGCTCTGCCTCCCGAGTGCTGGGATTAAAGGCATGCGCCACCACCGCCTGGCCATTCAGACTAAGGTAAGATGAAATTCAGTCTTTTCCTCAGTGTGTAGTTTCTGTTTCTTTGTCAAAAAATCAGGTATGTGGATTTAAGTCCAGGTCTTCAATTTGATTCCATTGACCAACATGTCTATGTTTATGGCAACACCATGCTTTTCTTTGTACTAGAGCTCTGTAATATAACTTAAAATATGGAATGGTGATACCTCTAGAAATTCTTTTATTATTCAGAATGATTTTGTTTATCCTGGGTCTTTTCAATTTCCATATGAAGTTGAATATTATTTTGTCACAATATGTGAGGAATTGTGTTGGAATTTTGATAGGGATTGCTTTGAATTTGTAGATCGTTTTTGGTAGACTAGCCATTTTCACAGTATTAATCTCATCGATCTATGAGCATGAGGGATCTTACTGTCTTTTGATGTCTTTTTAAATGCTTTTCTTCAGTGTCTTAATTTTTTCATCCAAGTCTTTCACTTGCTTGCTTAGAGTTATCCCATGATATTTTATATTATTTGAGGCTATTGTGAAAGGCATTGCTTCCCCAATTTCTTTCTCAGTATGTTTGTCATTTGTATATTGGAGGGCTTCTGACTTTGGTGAATTAATTTTTTTATTCAGATACTTTGCTGAAACTGTTTATCAGCTGTAGGAATTTCCCAGTGGCATTGTTATAGTCCCTTGTGTATACTATTTGTATCATCTGCAAAGGAAGATACTTTGTCTTCCTCCTTTCCTATCTGTATCTCTCTGGTTTTCTTCAATTGTCTTATTGTTCTAGCTAAGACTTCAAGTATTATATTGAGTAAGTATGGAGAGTGCGGAAATCGCTGTGTTGTTCCTGATATCAGTGGGGATATTCTGAGTTTCTTTCTGTTTAGCTGATGCTGACTGTAGTCTTGTTAAAAAGTGGTTTACCATGTTATATCCCTGTTCTCACCAGGACTCTTATGAATAGATGTGGATTTTGTGAAATGACTTTCCTACATGACATGAGATGACCATGTGTTTTTATTTTCCTATCATTTTGTTTATGTGGTAAATTATGCTTATTGATTTATATACATTGAACCATCTGTGAATCTTTGGGATAAAATCAACTTGATCATGGTTGATGATCTTTTTGATGTGTTATTGGATTCAGTTTGCAAGTATTTTATTACAAAGTTTTGCATTTATAATCATGAGGGATGTTATCTATAATTTTCTTTCTTTTTTATGGATTCTTTTATTTATTTTATTTTATTTATTTATTCTTTTTTTTTTACATCCGGACCAAAGGTCCTCCTCCAACCCCTCCTCCCAGTCCTTCCCTCCAATTCCCCTCCCCCACCCATTCCTATTCAGAAAACAGCGGGCCTCCTATGGATATCAACCAATGGCATATTTGCAGTAAGACTCTCTCCTATTAAGGCTGGCCTAGGCAACCTGGTAGGAGGAAAAGGTCCTAAAAGCAGGCAACAGATTCAGAGACAGCCCCTGCTCCCACTGTTAGGATCACGCTACACAACTGTAACATATTTGCAGAGGATTTGATTATTTCTTTCTACCTACTTTGAGTATTATTTCTTTTTGTTCTGGAGCTTTCAGGTGTATCACTATGCTATCAAAATGAGCTCTCACTAGTTTTTTGATGTAGGCACTCAGTGCTAAAAACTCCCCTCTTAGAACTTCTTTCATTGCATCCTCTGGGCTTCTCCTTATGCTGTGTTTTTTTTTTTATTTTTATTTTCATTCAACTTTAAAATGTATCTATTACAGACCAGAAACCAGATTTCCTGAAGCTAGAGAAGCTGTGGTTCATCCTACTGAGTTATTCTTCTCATCAGGAGGTACTTTTTAACTCTAGGAGAATGTCTTCTTGGAGATTTCTGAAGTAGATCATTCAAACTTCAGTACAGACATACATGAGAAAAGCTGTTTTCATATCCAGTTGATGGATAAGAAATAGGTCACACAGGTGTGAATTTAGGAGTCAAGGGCCAAATACTCCCTTGACTGTCTCTAAAATGGGTATTCCTGTGGACTAGTAAACACTACTTCTTAAAAAGGATAGTTTTATCTGTGCTGCTTCCGATTTATGAGTAAAGCTACTACTGCACACACACACACACACACACACACACACACACACACACACACACACTTCCACACTACTCAATATTTTACCTCCCACATTTACAGATAAAATCCACTTAATATAGCATCAGCTTGGTGTACAAGATATATTCATAATGAACGCCATCAGCTGTGCTCTAAATTTTACTTTGTATTTGGAAGAGTTTTTTTCCTTGTCATTTAATCAAAAATTCATAAACAAGCAATAAAAGCCATATACTTAACAGATTAATCTGGATTTTTTGGTCATGTGTGGATGAAGCTAAAGTGATTACAATGTCCTAATTGTGGCACAATTTGTCTGCAGCAGCCAACTCTCCTGTGTTTCATTAATGACTTCCTTCCTAACCTTTCATTTTATACAAAATTGGAGTCATTAGCATGTTTGTGCACAGAATTCTGTTTTATTTGTTATTGTTGTCTTTCTGAAAAGAGTCAAAGAAGACAGGGGAAAAGACCTTAAAAGACTTATTTTATCATTCTGCTTGATGGACAGTCCTGCAGATAATTTAATGGATTTCTGATATTCTATTTCTGAAACACTAGTGAATATTAATAAGGCTTTGAATGATTTGTCAGAAAAAATTAAGAAAAAAAAGGGCTACAGATTGCTGCATTGTGAACCTGCAGGTTAAAATGAAATTATTTTCATTTCATACTCAAGTAAAAATTGGGCTGAAGTAGTGTCTCCATATTAGGTTTTCATTTTAATGATGAACATGAAAGTTTAAAATAAAATATAAAATTGTCAGCCCTGAAAACATATATATGAATAACATTACACAAACTGAGTAGGTTTTATTCAGGCATGGATATGTAAATACATATATACATATATGCATATAATAATAATTAATGAAAATATGGCTGTGGTGGTTTGAGAAGAAATGGTCCCAAAAGGGAGTGGCACTATTAGGAGGTGTGGCTTTGTTGCAGTAGGTATGGTCTTGTTAGAGGAAGTGTGTTACTCTGGGGGCAAGATTTGAGGTCTCATCTGTACTCAAACCACGTGCAGTCTCTCAGACTACTTCCTTTTGCCTGCACGTCAAGATGTAAGAATCTTAGCTCCTTCTCCAGCACCAAGTCTGCCTGCACACCACCATACTCCCAGCTGCCATGCTCTCTGCCATGATAATAATGGACTAAACCTCTGAAACTATAAGCTACCACCTAAATTAAATGTTTTCCTTTATAAGATCTGCTGTGGTCATGGTGTCTCTTCACAGCAATAGAAACCCTAAGACAAGAGCTGTGGATTTGAAAGAGAAAAGGGATATTTCTGAAAATGACACAAAGAAGAGTTGAAATAACTGCTTTCTAGTCAGAGCCCAGTGGTCATCTCCTAACTTCATTATAATCAAATTTTCATTGTTTTTGGTTGAGTTCAACTATAAAATACTTTTTCACCATTAAACATATTTGAAATAGTCTCATTTTCCTGCTCCTAAATTCTTTTCTTAGCTCCTCTGATTAGAATCTAGGGTCCCTGTTGAACTGGCTGTACCATCTAGCAATGGAATAAAATAAAACCTCCCAATATATACTAGCATTGACTGTACTTCAGTGTCAAGTGAAGAGAAAACTCAGACACTTTTTCATGAAATTCCCATCTGTAAAACTCCCTCTGCTCTCAGTAGACAACCTGGTAACTCAATGAAGAAGATGAATGTACTTATCTGCAATACTTCAAGCAAAAGCATTGAATGTTTATACAATGATTTTGGAACTAATAGAACCAAATATATCCCACTTAAAAATATCTTGAAAGCTTAACAGATATGTGCAGAACTAATTTGTTGTGACTGAAAAATATGCAACCAAATGTCTCTTTCTGGGCATCAGTGGCTATCAAGAATTTATGCTCTCTAATTGCTTCATTTAGTTATTCACTCAGTAATTAAGCAGTTCCTGTTTTTGAGTACTTCCTTACACTGGGTACTGGGAATAAGGAGATAGAATAAAGTCAACAATTCATAATTCATTGATTTAAGATAAATATTTTCAAGTAATTCTTTTCCAGCATCAGATATGGGGTTGAGCTTGTGGAGCAGCTCTTAAATCAAGTCAGAGAGTGATTGGCTATGCCAAAGTAGCATTATTGCATCAATGAGCAGGTCTAATTACAATAGTCATCATTGTAGCTCCCTGGATTCACAGGTGGCTAAGATTAGTGATTCTTTTTTTCCCTAATGATATACATAGCTTCTTTCACTTTTATGAAAGCTAGTTAATAGAGATATGTTTTCCAGGTGAGTACCAGCTTGATTATTTTCATATTCTATGATCCAAGTATGTGGTGTCTTCAACAATAGGGTCTTATTGTCAAGTTATAGAGGGTACCCTAGGTACCTAGGAGCATTGTCAAATAGTCTCCAGTGTTTGAGGGTCTATGGTATCTGATCACCAGCCAACAACTCCAAAAGTGGTAGCTCATTTCCACCACTGGACTTTTGTCTATTAGCCTGTGGTGTTTAGTAGGAGCATTGTAACTGTTATAGAGTAACCTGTGACTAGACAAGTTATGGTTTCTAAGAAAGAACTTACTATTATTATCCTGCTAGATGGAAATAGTATTAACCTGATTCTTAATGAATTATCACTATACTCACAGATCGGTGAATGCCTCAGCCCTCATCAGAGCTGCTTCTTTTTGCAGGAGGTAGTGATTAACACAGACCCACAAATGGTCAATGGGAAAAGAATAAAAGAATATGATATGATCGACACTAAACAGAACAACTCTGTCTATCACATGTGATTTTCGTCAAGGCTCTGGGACCATTGTAGGAAGAGGGGGGGGCAATTAATTGACTGCAAGGAAACAGAGTTTAGCTAACACAGCAGAGAAACACTACATATAAAGTCTTACTGGTTGAGTGAGGATGCACAAGCTGCACACAAGCCCAAACCAGACAAAATTACAGTATAGAGAGGGGACATGGGCATGAAGTCCCACCCCCAATCTCTATTCAAGGACCTGTGGTAACTTATAGCCACTAGAAGACAGAGAATCAGCTGGTTTTCTCTAGGAGTAGGCCTCTAGGAAGTTAACCATGTTCCAGTGGAAGGCCACATGTACAAGAATACTTGGGCAGCACACATTCAACTTGATTTTCTTTTGTTTAAGGACACAAGGTTGAGTGGGTGGGAAGAGGAAGTGGATCTGGGAGGACTGAGGGAAGGGGTGACTGTTGGTTAAGCAGTGGTGCTTGTGGCCACAGCCTGTGGTGGCTATGCCAACGGAGAAGAGTGCTGGATGTATCAGTGGCGGAAGAGTCACGAGCCATAGTTACCTTTCTAGAGCTTTATTGGGAGAGAGAGGGAGAGAGGGGGAGAGAGGGGGAGAGAGAGAGAGAGAGAGAGAGAGAGAGAGAGAGAGAGAGAGAGAGAGAGAGAAAGAGAGAGATCGCGCGGAGGGGGTATATGGAAGGAGAGAGTGTGGAAAGAGAGAGCACAGAGAGGGCCTGCCCACTTTTTAGGCTGGGATGGTCGCAGGCTGGTGATGTAATTAAGGACATAATCCTTACAGTGACTATGATCAAAATGCACTGTATGAAATTCTCAAAGAACTGATAAAAGATGAGTGATAAAATGATTTTAAACAATTAATACTTCTCAAGATAATGACCATTGAAGTTTCATCTCAATTTTCTGCTGCTTTTTAATCACAGAATAAGCAATATTAACATTATAGAACCTGTACTCAAAACTTTTGTCTATTTTCCCATCACACTTCACATATAAGTACAAATCATTATTCTTTACAACTATCAGTTTCTTCTTTGCACAATAGAAAAGTCTACTTCATGGAGAGTTTCTATTTCTTTTTGTTTTTCTGTGATTTTTATTATTCTCATATATCATATTCTGTTTGCAGTTTCCCCTCCCTCTACTCATCTCAGCCCCTCCTCCTAATTCCCCTCTCCCCCAGATCAACTCCTCCTCTGTTTCCTTTCAAAAAAGAAAAGAGAGAGAGAGAGAGAGAGAGAGAGAGAGAGAGAGAGAGAGAGAGAAGAGAGAGAGAGAGAAGGTTTCCTAGACATATCCCCTGAACATGGCCTAATAAGATCTCCTCATATCACAGCTGGATGAGGCAATCCAGTAGGAGGAAAAAGTCCTCAAGAACAGGCAACAGAGTCAGAGATACCCACCCCCACTCCCATTGTTGGTAATCCCTAGAGAACACCAAGCTACAGAACCACAAAATATATGCAGAGGACCTAGGCAAGACCCACACAGGGTTCTTGATTGTTGGTTCAGTCCCTGTGAGCCCTATGAGCCCTGCTTAATTGATTCAGTGGCCCATGTTCTCATGGTGTTCTTGACCTCTCTGGTTCATATAATCCTTCCTTCCCCTCTTCAACAGGATTCTACTAGCTTAGCTTAGTGTTTGGCTGGGGATAATTCCCCTCTGGTGACAATTGAACTAGGCACTGATCTATGAGTATAGCAGAATATCATTAAGAATCATTTTGTCTACTTCTTTTGCCAGTTGTGTTTGGTTCTATGCTGGGTCTCTGGGCTGTCATGCTTCTGGTTCCTGGATTTCAAGGCAGTGTCAGGTATGAGCTCCATGTTGTGGTGTGGGCCACAAGTTGGAATAGTCATGGGTTGACCACTCCCACAAATGTGGGGCTATCATTTCCCCAGCATGTTTTGCAAGAAGGACAGATTGTAGGATGAAGGTATTGTGGCTGGGTTTCTGTCCCAGCCTCACTGCCAGGAGTCTTGCCTGGTTATTGAAGATGGTCAGTCCCCCATTACTGGGAGACTTCACTACGGTCACTCTTATAGATGCCAGGGAGTTTCTATGTCACTACATTTCTACATTTCCTCCCTGCAGATGCCCCCTCCCAATTCCAGACATCTTTCTCAGTTCTCTCTCCTTCCATCTCTTCCATACTCACCTGATTCTTCTGCTTCCATCTCCACCTGCTTCTAGTTCACCCACAAAATCTATTGTATCCCTTTGCCAGGGAGATCCATGCATGCTCCCTTGATCCCTTCTTGTTACTTAGCCTCTCTGAGTCTGTGGATTATAGTGTAATTGTGTAGTTGTCCATTAATTAACAGCTAATGTCCACTTATGAGTGAGTATGTACCAAGTTTGTCTTTCTGGGTCTGGGTTATGTCACTCAGTGTGATCTCTTTCAGTTCCATCCATTTCTCTGCAAATTTCCTGATATCACTGTTTATAACAACTGAGTAATACTCTATTGTGTAAATGTACCACATTTTCTTTATCTATTCTTCAGTTGAGGGCATATAGTTTATCTCCAATTTCTGGCTATTACAAATAATGCTGCTATGAACATAGTTGAGCAAGTGTCCTTTTGGTATGATGGAGCATCCTTTGGGTGCATGTCCAAGAGTGGTATAGCTGAGTCTTGAGGTAGATTGAGTTCCAATTTTCTGAAGAACCTTGTTATATCAGACTATTATATTTAATATTTTATGAATCAAAGGATTTATGCATCAAAAGATGATTGCATGAATTTTCATGGCAAACTGGAGTAATTCAGCCTGCTGACTCCTCTGTATTATTTCCTACTGGGAGAAAAACAGTATACATAGTCTAGGTTTGATCACATTCAGGATTACTTCTGAAGAAATAAACTAGGTATAATTCTTTTGTCTGTAATTTATAATCAGAATAAAATGTTGTCAGTAGACTCCCATTCAGAATATTATCATGTGTGATTTTTTATATCAAAATGTCTATTTTATGATGATGGTCAGACAAGATCTCATCTTACTGACTCCCAAGAAAAACTGTTTTTCTCTACCAAATATATCCAACTTTTGGACATTGTGAAACATTGTTTTCACCTACAAAGTTCACACTTGAGAACAACACAGTCAAGCTAAAAAATAAATTTCAAAAATATCTCATAATGCTAAAATAAGTATACAATTTTTCTTAGGCTGTCCTGAGATGTATGCAGACTGCAGGACACTGGATGGACTCATCTACTCAAACGTGTATGTTTTTACATTGGAGGTCCTTGTAAAGTTGGGTGACTTGTACAGTTGATTACTTTTTCTACTTGTCAGTAACTTAGACTCAGAATTTTCATGTACTCACAAGGAAACATATAGATCATGAATGGTACACCATGTATCCTAATTCTTACTTTCTCTTTTAATGAAAATACTGATAATCAAAGATGAGACTGCTGCTTGTCAGTGTGACCTGAGATTCCATACCATAGATCTTTTGGTAATCACTGCCTATCAATGAGTTTTGAAACAATGAATTAAAGCAGACTATCACTCATATAACAAAGTATCATGGCTGTCATTTTAAGCCTCTTTTCTAGCAATAGTTTATGTTCTTGTTTCTCTTAATCTTCTATATATTTTACCACTTGAGGATTTTTGTTATCATTCATATATTCATATCTACAGGTAATTTTAAATTTCTGCCCAGTCCAATATTGTAGAAATCAATCAAAGCATAGCTACTTATACTCTCAATGAGCTCGCAGCATTTTGCGGACCAAGCTACATGAATAAGCCATGTTTCAAAAAGTATAGAAATTGCCCTAATAAATTAAAGTACAGAATGATTATATAGATGTTAGGAAAGTCATAACACCTGTTTGGTAGAGTTAACACTAACAAGCCCAGTAAAATTAAGACATGAATCTATATGGCTAAAAAAGTATCAAAAGTTTGACAAAGAAAGCTTTGTTACTAGTGGTACATTGAGTGAATTGCAGGGTTTAGGATTGCACCAATTGTGGTTTGCCTTTGCATTAAAGTACTAGTTTTTAAGAAGCTGTATATATGTATTAGTAAGAAGACTTTTGAAATTGTCTTTATGGCTGTTTTAGTTAAGATTGGCATAAAACTATAAATCATAATGTTTTTAGATAAAACATGAGAAGAAAAAAAAAAGCCTGGGCTACTCAGGCTTCCTATATAGATGTACTTGGAATCCTTGCCTCTGAGAGTACTGAAGTACTCAGGGGATGTTGAGGGTAAGGTGGCAGTGGTGAATCAAGTCTACTGGAGTAACACTCTGGAAGGTCTGGTATGGTAGCGCCCAGAAAGAGATGGAGATTCCTACTCATCTACTCAGGTCTGTTTACAGATTCTTCTCTTTATTACTCATAAAACTTACAGAGAAGAATATCTATGGGCTTAAAAGTATGAAAACAACCACAAACTCTGTGAACTATATTTTATATTTGACCTTTATAGTTGTAAGATATAATTCACAATGAATCAAAAATATACCCTAGATAAACCTTATAATATTGCATAAACTCCCATGGAACATTTATATTTCTCTATGACATTCAAAGATAATGAAATTTAAAGGGATAGCTAACTTCCTAATGTCCACTCCCAAAATATAACAGATTCCAAAGCCATGAAATTAACAGCAGGGACTTGCCTTCCTATAGGGTTTCTGTAATGAAATATAGAGTCTTCATTCATTGCTTATTTCTAAAGATTCTATGTATGACGAATAGGGATGAGAGTGATATTCTGAGGCACAAAAGAACTACACTAGACACAGGCAGAACATCTGTTTACTTTTTACTATTCAAAGATTTTAATACAAATCTCATTGAAATGCAAATACCCAAAGGTATAAATCATAAAGCATATATTCTCTCTCTAGAATGAGGCCTTCCTGGAAATCTACTGAAGCTGAGAAACATTTAAAATCAATTAAGAGCCAGAGGATGGAGAGGCAAGATGTGAAATGCTGTCTTCTAAGATTGACATGACTATTGAACTCAGTCACTAACAGCAGCTGTGGATACCTGAACAAGACCCAACTGAGGTCAAGACACAAAATTCCAGCATAGACAGGAGAGGTGCTCCCCATGCCCCATCCCTTACTGAGGAACTGTTGTCAGTCAAGATCTGTTGGGGGCAGGAGAATAATTCTTCTTTGAGGAAGTGGTCACAGGTGGGTTTATCTGTGCTCTAGTACAGGGCCCCACACCCATGCCCATATGGGCAGCAAAAACTGGACAAGACATTAAGTTGAGAGGAGGTCATGCTACGAGGGTTAAGAGGAAGCTGGAGGACAGAAATGGGAGTGGATGATCATATTTCATTATATGCATGCTAGAAATTCACAAAGAATAGAAAATATATAATAAAAAGTCCTAAAATATTTAACATTAGATTTCAAAGGAAACAATAGACTCTATTTGCAATGCTAAACAAAATAACAAAGAAAGAGAATTCCCCTACACACATACACACACACACACACACATACACACTACACCCTGTGGTGGCAGAATACAGAATAATGAATGGAAGGAGGTTTTCAGAGCAATGTCTACAACATCAAGCCAGTCAGGAGATCTGAATGAAGTCTATGAAGTAGATTCTCAGAGGGACTTGTCTCCTGCAGTTTCTTATTTCCTCCCAGGATGGGGTGAAGGCAGGTACTCCTCTAGAGAGAGACACTGTTGCCAAAGGAGTATCCTGAGGAAGTAGGAAATACAGTAGTAGCCCTTCTCCAAATCCCAGGAACCTCACTCTTCCAACAATGAGGCAAAGAGTACTCCTACAATGATGTAAATAGGAATTGCGGGCTGACCCGATACAGACTTAGAGATGCAAATATATTCAGGCAAAAATGTATACTTATCAGGCATGGACCTGGTAGGAGGAGTGCTCCCAGTGACAAAGGTAAATAGAGACACCGATATTAATCCTCTGCCTGGCCCTAGATACCCAGAGATTAAAAATCATGGGCGGATGGTGACCTACAATGGAACCAAACACTACTGGAGAGAAAAAAATATCAATGTAATGATGCTTAACTATATCCTGTTAAACTCATAGATTGGTGCCTAGCCCCAATTGTCATCAGAGAGGCTTCATCCAGCAGCTGATGGGAACAGATTCAGAGACCCATAGTCAAACATTAGGCCAAGCTCAGGAAATCCTGCTGAAGAGAGGGAGGAAGGATTGTAGGATCTATGGGCTGTCTCTGACTCTTTTGCTGGCTTTTGGGACCCTATTCCCCATACTGGGTCACCTTGCCCAGCCTAAATACAAGGGAAGGTGCTTAGTCTTACTGAAACTTGATATACCATGCTTTGTTGATATCCATAGGAGGCCTGCTCTTTTTTGAATAGAAATGGAAGAGGAGAGAATGGGGTAGGGGAGGAGAAGGGAGGTTGGAAGGGGACCTGGAGGAGAGGCAGGAAGGAAAGTGTGGGAAACTGTAGTTGGGATATTAAACAAACAAACAAATAAATAAATCCTGGGCAGAAAATGCAATCCCTCAGTATACCAGAGAGAAGGCTACAGCTGGTTGATACTGGACTGATGGTGAGGGGACATTATTAAAATGTAACAAACCCCACTAAGGAGTAGAAACCTCCCAGACAGCTGATCCTGAGACAGCAACTTAATCCAGCAGGGGAAACATTCTAACATAACTTATTTTGAATTTCAGGGAGACTGGCATATCTCTTCTTACCCATAGAACCACTGGCAAAAGATAACTTAAGGGTAAGGAAAACAGATCCATCTTAACAAATAAGAAATGTTGACTTACGATAAATTTTATTTTAAATTGTTTTATGTTTATGTGGATTAAGCACACTAGTGATTAATTCTGATTTGCCATTGAAGCATCAAGGTCATATTAAGGAAAGAAATGAAAGTACTTCCCCTTGGAGTCATTTAATCAAGAGTTAGCCCAGATTTGAATTCTCTGTTCCATGCTCCTGTGTCTTCCATCCCTGTCTGTCTGTTGTATGAGTCTGAAGCAGTGCCTTTCTGAAGGCTGTTTTATAATATGAATCTGTCCCTTTGTGTCTGTCCCTATGTCCCCATGAGTTTTTGTGTGTCTGTCGCTAACAAAGGACGCCACTTTATCTTTATTGAACCACACAGAAAGCATCAGATGAGAAGGAATAATATGCTTTGCAGAAATCTTTAAAATATTTTCCTGACTTCAACTGACCCCATCTCACCTAAATAACAAACACTATTATAAACATGACAGTTTACTAAGCAATATCCAAATGTTGTGTTTAATGTTTTCTGTAACGTTGTATTCAACATTTGTGGTAGATATTCATTTTATAAGATAGTGTTCAACCTCTACATTTTCTGTTTTCAGAAAATGATATACATGCGTTACTCTGAGTCAGGAAGTAACTGACTCAGAAGAATGAAGAATATATAATTTAAGATCACAGCTATTCATTAGATTAGGTTGTAAAAGCTGATTACATGGGAAATCCAGGACAAGTAAGGTTGGCTGTTACACTGCTCTCTTACTATCAGATTAAACAAACAGGCTGAATACACAGTAGCAGCAATCTTATGTGATAAGTGACCCCAAGCTCTATTATTAACTTTGGCTCTGAGGTCCAGTAAAAGTTCCAGTCTCATACAAGATAATAGATATTTTCATAACATTACATTTTTTTCTTGATTTGTATTTCTGTGTTTTAGTATTTTGTTTTATATCGTTTTCATTTTCCCCCTTTCTCTTTATTCCTCACTCTCTCTCTCTCTTGAATAAGTTTTATAATTTTCTTCTGTATCAATTTTTATGACTTTTTGTAGCTCTAACTCGTATATTCCTACTTACCCTCTCTTTTTCCCTTTCCTGTTTTTTTTCTTCATTTTATTTCATAATTATTAATAACCCTAGTTTGGAACTCTTTAATCTCCCAGTGTTATGGGAAATAGTCACAACATTATTCTAGTCTCTGTCTCTGAACCATAATGGAAGTATAATTTAAGTGTACAAGTGTTTTCTCCTTGTTGTTGCTGTTTCTTTGTTCGTTTATTTCTGCATTTAATACCAGGATTATTGCCAGCCATTGTTTCTGTTACTTCTACCTGATTCATCCATTGAAACAGTAGTGGAAATTATAAGTCCGCTTGAGAATTTTACGTAAAAAGGACTCACAGAGAACAAAACAACCAAGAAAAAAAGACCGGCAGGAAGAAAGCCTGAAAGCACATCCTTTTCAGTATAGCAGAGTGTTTTAGAATGAGGGGGACTCTCTCAGGGAATTGCTGCACCCACCATAGTCTTAAACTGTCCTCTCACCTCCAGAGACCTCAGTCTGTCTTCCACTGAAACTGCCCTGGTTCCCTGCCAAGGCATCATGTAGTCTGATCCACACCTCTCCTTCTGCTCCTCCAGATCCAATTCCCAACCCTCACCCCAGTCTCATCCCTAGCTCTGTAGCAGAACACCTTCTATGGTTTCCTTTTCCTCTCTGACTCCGTCCTTAATGGATTACAGAGATCTTCTCTGAAAACCTTCCTACCCCCAAATCCTACCAGTATCCCAGCCTCCAACACCAGCAGGTGTTCCTTGTGAATACCCCATCTGAGTTAAGCTGTGATAAGCTAACTGAAGACCTTCACCACTTTCTTCTCTCTTTCTAACCTAATCCCCCAGATTCATCTCTATCTCTGTAATAGAATACCTGCTGCAGCCTTCCTTCCCCCTCTGCCCAAGTCTCCTGTGGATCCCACAGACCTACTTGTCCTACCTTCCCTCTCTCCATTTGTTGCTTTATTCCAGCTTCCAAATCCAGCAGGCACTTCCCACCAATCCATAGATAACTTCTGCCAGGGAAGCAGATAGGCTATCTGTAGCTCTTCCCCTTTTCTGTTCTTCTAGATGCTGTGACCTTTAATACAGTTCCTCATGTTGTAGTGATCCACAACCATAAAATTACTTTTGTTGTTAGTTCATAACTGTAATTTTGCTACTTTTATGAATCATAATGTAAATATATATTCTTGAGTGGTCCTTGGGTTACAAAGCACAGGTTGAGAACCAATGATCTAAATCAACCCCACAGTCCCATTACCATTGCAAGAGCAGACCCTCTGGAGTGACCTCTCTTCACTGTCACCCCCCACTCCCAGGAGATGAAATAAGTAAACCCTGGTTGAACACTCTGCTCTCCTCCCTTCTATGAACCCTTTCAAACACCTAGTTGCAGTGTGAATTCTAGTTCGTCTTAATAATAAAAACCTGGAGTCAGATATCAAGGTGAAAGCTGAAAGATCAGAGAAGCAGAAGAACCAGCCACTAGAAAGACTTCTTACCTCTTAGGAATTCTCAGACTGAAAGGGACCAAGCTCCTGTCTCCACCATGCCTTATCACTTCCTTTCTTAGCCCAGCCATATCACTTCCTATTTCCTCCTCCTAAGTGCAGGGATTAAAGGCTTGTGCTTCCCAAGTACTGAGATCAAAAGGCATGAGATCCCAAGTGCTGGGATTAAAGGTGTGTGCCACCACTGCCTGGATAGCTCTGCACTCTGATCTCCATGCAAGCTTTATTTGTCAGAGCACAAACAAAATAATCACCACATCAAATCTATCCCCATTCCTAATGTCAGCTCCCAATATCCGGAAACACATTTTACCTGGAACTCCTAGTGGCCAAGCCTATCAGGCCCAAAGAAAAGTTCCTACCAGGCAACAAACAGGTGTCACACTCTGAAAATCCGTAGAGGAAACAGAAAGCAAGAGACAAACACCTACCCAGCAAAGACAAATCTAGAAACCAGCACCTAGACCTATCTGTAACCATCCCAATCCACCTGCCTAGAAGCTAGCATAAAAATACAACCAACAATAGTCAGGGCAATATTTTTGCTCTAGAGGCCAGCTATCTTACCACAGCAGGCCCCGAATATTCCCACATAGCAGAAAAAAAAGAAAGAAAAAGACCTAAAGCCACCTATATGAAAATGGTAAATGTCCTTAAAGAGGAAATGAAAATAGCCCCTAAAAAAATCCAGGAAAACAAAGACAACAGATCCTCTGAATATATATTATAGCTTTCAGCTTAGTAGTTTTATGGGACTCCCGAGTGTGTGAACAGATGGATCTCTGATTCTTGGAGCTCTTTTTCTTCTGTGGGGTTGCCTTGTCTAGCCTTGATGTGATGGTTTTTGTTTTATCTTATTACATTTTATTTTTGTTGTGTTGGTTGCTAACTCTCAGAAGCTTGTTCTTTTCTAATGAGAGACAGAAAGAGAGTGGATCCAGAAGAGAGGGGAGGTAGGGAGGAACTGGGATGAGTCAGGAGAGAGGAAACTGTAACCAGGATACATTGAATGAGAAAAGAATCCATTTTCAACAAAAGAAAAAAAATGAAAAAGAAAGAAAGAGAAAATGGGAGAGGGGCATTATGACACTTAAAAAAGCCCGGGACTCCTAGGGGACTGAAATTAAATACAATGAAATGCAGTCATCCCAGAAAGGGCTTCCAAATCCTGTATTTTTAATGTTCAGTGGAAGAGAAGGAGTCAGGTGGTGAGCTCTATGTTTAATTAAACTCTGTTTCAAAATATAAGTTCAAAATATGAGCTTAAATCTAATCTTCCACAAAGATGTGTATACTTGTGCACACACATACATGAACAGGAACATATGCATATAGCCTAGACAGACAGACAGACAGACAGACAGACAGACGCACACACACTCATGCACACACTCACTCCACATGTTCAATGATCACATTAAAGACCTAATATCTACTTAATAAAAAGATGATGAACACAGAAGAACCTCCATTAGGGGTTTGCTTTTATTGTGGCAAAGCTAGCCATTTGGGCAAGAAACTGCCCTTGCCTGACTGTTGACCATATGCCATCCAAACTGGACATACAGAACACAAAGGAAATTGACTGCTCAATTTCACCAAAACAAGGTGAGATAGTACTTCAAAATTACTGCTTCCAGATAATTCTGCAGGACACAAAGGAAAGCAATTGCCGAACTTTGCCAAAACAGGGAAGGACTGGAGTTCAGAATTCCTACTTCATAGAAAAGTCTGTCAGATAGATATTCTAGGCCTGTAGGCCTAAGATGGGTGCCCCAATGTTGCCTAGGAACCTTGGGTGACTGTCCAGGCAACCAGATGTCTTTATTGTTTCTATAACTTTGGAAGCTGATTGCTCTGTACTTTATATTTACTCAAGGATTAGTATATCCTTCTGGGGTCTTTGATGAAGTTGAGGACTAGATATAGTTGCAGTTTTTCTTGGTTATGATAGAAGGTAAATTAGGTACAAAACTTTGGACTCAGCAAGACAGGATAAATAATGGAGTATTTTCTCTGAACTTGCCAAATACAAATTGACTGGATATTGTAAATGTAATTCTTACTCGATAATTGTTCTTATTGTATATGCTAAAACTATGTTAAACTTAAAACCTTTTTTTTTATTTAAGCAAAAAGGGGGAAATGCTGTGGAATATTTCTTTAGGCAAAAATGTGTTACATTTGTTTATGTTGTATTTGTTTAATTATGTTGCATTTGTTTTACCTTGCCTGCCTAAGGCACCTGACTGTCTAATAGAAAGCTGAATAGCCAATAGCTAGGCAGTGTAGCTGAAAGTTTTCCTGTGTCCTGCCTGGCCTACTGTCAAGGACAAATCTCTCTCACCTGCTGATCCTGCAGCCACTCGGACCCAAAGAAACACACAGAGGCTTCTATTATTTTTAAACTATGGCCATGACAGACTTCTCGCTAGCTAACTCTTATATCTTAAATTAACACATTTCTATAAATCTATGCTTTGCCACGTTGCTCATGGCTTAGCAGTACCTTTACATCTTGTTTCTCTTGACAGTGGCTGGCAGCGTTTCCTCTGCTCTTTCTCCTTTCTCTCTCTCTCTCTCTTTCTCTCTCTCTCTCTCTCTCTCTCTCTCTCTCTCTCTCTCTCTCTCATTAGAATGTCCTGCCTAACCTTATTCTGCTTCACCATTGGTCAAACAGCTTTATTTATCAACCAATCAGAGCAACACATATTCAAAGCATACAGAATGACATCCCCATCATTTCCCCTTTTCTTTCTATTCAAAAGGAAGGTTTTAACTTTAACATAGTAAAATTACATATAACAAAACAGTTATCTAGCAAGAATTACAATTACAATATCTAGTCTATTTGTATTTGGCAAAATTAAAGAAAATATTTTATCATCTATCCTATATTTGTGAGTCTAAAGTTTCATTTCTAATTTAACTCTTATCATGACTAAGGAAAACTACAGTAATAACTATCTAGTCTTCAACTACATCAAAGACTCCAGACGGATATATTACCTAAGTAAACAGGAAGAGCATTGTAAGCAACTTCCAAAAATCTAGAATGACAGAGACAACTGGCAGCCTGGACAGTCACCTAAAATTTCTCAGTATGGTTGGTGAATCCATCTTCAATCCATAGACCTAGCCTCTCAGTCATTTTTTTTTCTGTGTCCTCTGGAATGTTTGGCAGTTGTGAAGCAGGAGCCTGAAGGACCATCTTGCCTTGCAAAGTTCAGTGGTCACCTTCCTATGGGTCCTGCATGACCAGTTTATATGACATTTTGTCAAGCAGTTCAGGCAAAAACAGTTTCTTGCCCAAATGGCTATTTTTGCCAATGAGAAGATAAACTCCATATGGAGTGTCTTCGACGCTCATCCTCTCTGAAGTAAATCAATGCTGCCAGGAGCAGATGTGTCTCATTGTCCAGGAAAGTCTAAGTTTTTAAAACATTTTAAATGCCATATCCTGTAGGTCTTTGAAGTGTTTGAAGATTAACATGACTATAAGTTTGAATATCATAGAAGACTAATTATTAATCTGTATTTCTTAATTATCCATTACAATTTCAAATGTCTCTCTGAAGTTAAAAAGACAATATAATCCAGACTCTCTGTGATATCCATCTTTACATGGCTTATTTTTTATATTACTTTTACTTTCTCTTTAAAGACTTTATTTTTTAAAACTTTCTATTTCTTTATATAACTGTCTATATTCCTTTTCCTCTCTCTCCAAGCCTATGTACATTTTTACATAGTTTACAGGTTGTAAACTGTTTAGGGTTTATCCCATCTGAATCTATCTTATTCTGAATCTATAATCCTTTTCTGTCCAGAAGAAACTTTAAACTGCTAAACTGCATGGACAGGATGAAAAGTGGCAGCCTTAGCTGCTGACTCCACCCATTTCAGCTTTTCAACATGGCAGGGGTAATTCACCTCCAGCTCTGGATCATGTGTACCATCAGCTCTTGGAAGCAGTGGATCTATGCCTCCATTAAAATAGCATGTAGCCCAGAAACCTCTTTTGTGTGTGTGTATGTGTGTGTGTGTGTGTGTGTGTGTGTGTGTGTGTGTGTGCGTGTGCGTGTGCATGTGCGTGTGTGTGTGTGTGTGTGTGTGTGTGTGTACTAGCAAAAGCTATATCCACCATGCACCAGGTTGTGTGGCTTGCAGAAACCTCTGTGTAACTTGGTGGGAATCCACCATGCTGCGCTCAAGCCCAAATGCTGCAGTATCTCATGGCCTGGATGAGATATGAAGCAGGAACTTATTTGGGGCTCCATTTAGAGTCACTTTTAAGTATTCTCGGGTTTCAGGTGGAAACTCAAGCCAACACGTTGGGCACAAAATGTAGCTAAAAGCTTTCCTATGTCCCTCCTGGCCTGAGGTCAGGACAAATCTCTCTTACCTGCTGGTCCCACAGCAGCTCAGACTCAAGTAAACACAAAGAGGCTTATACTATTTTTAAACTATGACCATAGCAAGCTTCTTGCTAGCTAGCTCTTACATCTTAAATTAATCCATCTCTATAAATCTATACTTTGCCACGTGGCTTGTGGCTTACTGGTATTTTATATCCTGCTTCTCCTGTTGACAGCTAGAGCATCTCCTCTGCTCTGCCTTTCTTCTTTCCAGCCCCCCCTCCCCTGTCTCTCTCGTTAGAATGTCCTGCCTAACTTTATTCTGCCTCACCATTGGCCAAACAGCTTTATTTATCAACCAATCAGAGCAACACATATTCACAGCATACAGAAAGACATCCCCATCAAGGCAGTAGAGGGATAGGCTGGCTGGCAGGCAAAGAGAATAGAGAAAGAAAAGAAGAGAATGAGGGAGAAAGAGAAGGAGTTGCCTGGGGCCAACCAGGCAGCTGCCAGACAGACAGACCCAGAGTAAGCAGGGGAATTGAACATACAGAATGAAAGAAAGGTAAAAAGGCCTGAGGCAAAACATACATGAAGAGAAACAGGTTAAATTAAGTTATAAGAGCTAGCAAGAAATGAGCCCAAACTAAGGCAGAGCATTCATAACTAATATCAAGTCTCCATGTCTTGATCTTAGAGTTGTTTGGTGGCCCAAAAGAAAGCCTATTACGATGACACTTACCTCAAGAATCATGTAATATGTAACAAAGACCCCAATGCCAAGCATGAGAAACCTACCTTTGAGTTGTAGTCTGGAGGAGTGTTAGTCTTACAAAACAATATGGGCTATGCCATTACCCTTGGGTGCCTTTCAGAACTGGAAGGTAAGACCCTGTTTTTGAAGATGTTTCATTCTTTGGACACACAGGACTTGGAGGATTTGAGTTGGAACTGTCCTGGAAGCCTCCCTTCTGAGGACTCTTTCAAAGTATTGGAAGATGCTATACACGATGCCAAAGGAAGGGAGCAAACAATAGTTCCACACAGCTAAAAAGCCTACAAATCGTAACAGCTGGCTCAGCAAAATAGCACTAGCAATGCAATACAGCCATTTTTATTTTGGGATAACTAACAACTCTCTAGTTGATCTAAAAGACCAGTTAATGAGAAGAAATTCATGCCTGGTATTATAAACCAAGCCAAAAACCTGAGAAGTAAACATGCTACTGCCATTCTCCTAAACTGATACAATTTCTAATATTTTAAGTACTTCTTTTCATACCTACAGATATATGTAGCTCTCATCCCTCATCAGAGAGGATTTTTTATGAAACAGATATATATTACTACAGAGATTCACAATGGATCAAAATAAAGAAATTTTGGGGTACTCAACACCAATTGATACATTTGAACTGCAACCCTCACACTTAAAGATCAGGCAAAATTTAAAAAAGAAAATGGAAATTATAACTATTGGAGGTCCAGGATGCCTGTTGCTAGATAGTATCCCTAGATGTGACAGAAAAAATTCACCCATGAAATCCCAATAATATGATTGCCTGAATAAGATGGTAATCTAGTTGACATGCTAACATGGAGAGCAGAAATTTCATGTGGTCCCACCTTTAGATGAAGGGTTAGCTATATCTGTTCAATGACTACTACTCAGAAAAGTGAATCAGTCTCCTCTAGGGACAAGACCCTACATAGGTTATCCAATCACACAATTATTCAATCTTGGGCCATGTATATATGAGCAGTATTAAATAGACTAACTGAAGAAGAGACAAACTGGGAATTTGAACATAGGATAGGTTTGTGGAGGAGAGGCAGGAGTGAGGTAAAGACAGTGCTCATGCATGAAGTTTTCAAAAATTTAAATTAAAAAATTCACAAATCTTCCACGGGTTTTTATTTTACATAATGTATAAATATACCTACATGGCTTATAACTTCCTATGTGGTTGGTCCCCAAGTTTCTTCTTGCACCATCTCAATTTTCCTATCTACCCAGCCATCAACGATAATTGAAATGTAAATCTCACTCACATATTCATTCATCCCTCTTGTTCTTGCTCTCATTTCTATCTTTTGTCAGGAAGTTTCTGATCTTCCAAATTTAGACCTGATGTCTCTTCTGCAGTCTGCATGATATCCTATTTCAAGGTGCTTGCATGACGGCAGCCATATTCAATTTAGTTTCTGCTTCAGTTTTTGCTTCTTTCATGATACATGGAATATAGCTGATGCTTAATGAATATTTATTAGATTTATGGATAAATAATCAAATATGAAAAGTACAAATAAGCCAAGTGGAGTCATTCTTTCAAGAACAATAAAAAATATTTTTAGTACATTCTGCCTATTAAAGCTGAGAAACAAATTCATTTTGGAGAATTTCCAATGATAAAAAATGATAGCAGAACAATATTTCTAGCCCATTAAAATGTGAGATTTTTCTGGTTAGAGTTTGCTTCTTGTATTTGACATCACTTGACATCAAATATCTTTTCCAATACATTTTTGTGTAGACTTATATCTTGTTATGTTATGAATAAATTACAGATGTATATTTATTTACAAAGAAGTAGAGTTTTGCTGACAATTTTTGACAAAAACTTTAAGGTTTTCTAGAGAATCAATCCCTCCCCCCAATATTTTTTTAGGCTACAATCACCCTAAGCTGGTGTTTTACTTCTTAGGCAATGAATGAATTTGGTTGATAATGAACTTGCTTCCATCTCTCACATTGTAAGTCATTACATGCTACTTATCACAGGACGGGAACAGAAGAGAGGAGTTTAAATTACCAGGAAGCATCTGGTTTGCCTTGTAACATTAAGCACATATCTAGCTTTCCTCTTTACCTGCCCCCTCTCCTCCCCTAGTGTGGATCTATAAAATAGTAAGCCAGGAAAAAAGCTTGGGGCTGCATTTTAGAGAGAAAAAAAAAATGATGAGTTACTGCCTGGCCCCATTACACAAAGGCTGTTTCAACCTTGACTGTGGCCTTTTATTTGAATGTATTAGCATATGTGCTCAAATTGCTGTGTAAAGACAGATTGTTCCATAGTCTCCTATTAATATTTTGCCTGGGAATAATGTTCACTTTTATTTGTCTAAAATGTTCTAAATTACCAAGTGATTTTTAAAAGAGCTGTTATATTTCCTGTGTAGAGCCTGGTATTCCATATCTGAAGAATATAGTTGAAATCATGAAAGAATCATAATTTAAGTTATGCTGTGTACTAAGAGACAAATGACAACTGTAACTTCTCAGCTGAAGGGTCTGGGACTTAAATCCAGGAAGTGGGCTTTAATTGTGATTTTTTTTTCTTCTTCTTTCTATTGCTCCACTGTTCATATTCAGCTCATTAGTCTTGAAATAACAGAATGGAATGATCTTTTAGGGAATTTAAGTCCTTGAACAATACACATTTCAGTTTCTGGAAAGGGTAGCATATGTTGCAGTAATCTTCCTCTATTTTATTCAAGGACACAATCAGTTTGACTCTGATTCCAAGGGTAGAGAGGAGCTGACTTGAAGAGTAGGCCACCATTCTCCTTCTCCTCCTCTTCATATCAGCATACTCGGTACCTGCCATGTTTCTCTGCGCCAAAAGGCCTATCCAGCCATATCCAGCATATGTAGTCCGACAAACACTACAGACCAGCTATTCTGCAGGAGTAGTAGAGTGACAAAGCATTAGAAAAGTCCTCACATGTATCCACATGCTGTGCTGTAATACCCTCTATATAGAATATGGATTAGGGTACACATGAAGATTAAAATGGTTCTACCATTCACTCCTCTGTATTCAGGGAGCAGTGCTAAAAATACTGCTTCCTGGTGGTCTTGCTCAGACTTTCCTCAAGGAAAACGGAGTTTGGTTGTTGCTTGTGTTTCCATTTCCTCTTTAAGACAGAAAGGCACAGTGATCAAAACATAAAGTATAACAGGGACCCCAACAGTTAGAGAGAAATAATAAGCACTAGTGTTCTATAGCACAGCAGGGAGACTCCAGTTCACAATAGCTAATTATTAGATATTCTAGGAGTAACTCTAAGAGGGGAACTCAACAAATCAAAACAAAGTAATTCTAAGGAAATGGAAGCATCAATTACCATTATTTCATCAGTCCATCCTTTTTATAAGCACCAAATATCATATTGTATTTCATAATCAAATGCAATTGTTACATTTTAATAAAGTGTTAAGAATGCCAATGACATCAAATTGGTCACTATGATGTATGTAGGTATCAAATTACCATGTACTTCAGAGATATGTGCAATTAAATAATAATAAGTTTTCAAAATTTGAAAACATACTTCCTAGCATATGAACCTGCCTGTATCACTTTATAGCTATACTATCACAAATTTCCCATTTACAAGCTAGATAAATAATGTTAGCTACTTCTCTGGGGTAATGTGAGGATCACATGACATTTTCACATAAAGCACATGGCTTTCCATCTACTTCATAACTTCATATTCATTAGGAGCTCATGATGGTGATACGATAGTAAGAGATTTGAATCATAAACACAAGAGTGAACACAATGCATGTTTACTTTTCTCTCCTAAGTGAGAAAAGATACACACTTGAGTTTTTGTGTAGATTGAAGCTTAGAGATATGTATGATTTACCTAAGATCAGATACAAAAATTGGCAGAGCTTAGATTTAAGCTATGATCTGTCTGACTACACAGGCTAAGCTCTTGATTGATTTGCCACTTTGACACCATAATCCTTTCACACTTGGCACATGAGTGAATTGTTCATAATAAAATAAAAAGGCATTATTCTAAATCTGTGCCCCATATCCTGGCATATGTGATCAAGTAGACTCATGTGACTTTCAAGTAGACTCACTTCCATTTTCTCAGATGGGAAATGTGATGTCACAATACTAATTGTTCTTTTGTAGAGTTGTTAAGTGGACTGAATAAGTTACTAGCCAAAAATGATTAGAACTGTACTGTT
>CABHPR010129214.1:0-23147 GCA_902168415.1 Peromyscus melanophrys
ATATATATATATATATATATATATATGATATGACATATATCTATCAGGGTAAATATCGGTTCAGTCCTGGTATCCATCCTTTTCTTAAAACAGTATCATGCTACCTCATGATGTAACAGTAAACTTTGAAACTACATAATTAGTTCCTCCAACCTTGTTCTTTTTCAACTGTATTGGCTCTTTTTGTTGTGGGAATTCGTTCCACCAATAGCTTTGGGGTACAAGCCTTGCGGTGTGGCTTCTTGTCTGCCTAAGTGACTACTTAAGAGGATGGAGAGAGATGATTGTGCTCTCTTGGAGTGTGGAGACCAGGTCAGGCGGCGGAGAGTGGCTTGCAGTTGGTCCCTATTGGCCTTGAGGAGAATGGAAGCTGGATCAGCAGCGGATCTGTAGCATGTCTACCTTGCTTTGTGTTAGTGAGCCTGTTTCCCCATTGCACCCCTTAATAAATTTATACATTTATATACCTCTGTGGGCTCTCATATCTGAAGTGCTTTGCATGGCAGACATTGTTAGGAACAAGTTGACAATTGCTTCAAGAAAATCAGATGGGATTTTTAAATAAAGACTACTTTGAATATAAGAAACGAAGAAGAGTTACTATGTTAACAGTATCCGGGCTTTCACTCTGCAAACATAGACTGTGTCTTCACTTACTTACTTCTTTTATATTTTCTCATGGCAATGCTCTATAGCCTTTTGTGTACAAACCTTGTACTTGTTAAATGCATTCCTAAGTATTTTATTCTTTTGTTCCAATTATAAATCTACTGTCTTGGGAACTAACCACAGTTCTATAAGAACTATATTACTATTTTCCAAAGGTGATACTCCAGTGTTCTGGTTAGATTTTTGTCAAGTTGACACAAGCCATGGTCATCTGGGAAGTGGGAGTATCAACTGAGGGATTGTCTATCAGATTGTGCCATGGCAATGTCTGTGGAGTATCTTCTGGAATAATGATTGATGTGGGAGGGTCCAGCCTGCTGTGGGTGGTACTACCACTGGGCAGGGGGTTGGCATTGTGTAAAAGAGCAAGCTGAGCAAGTTATGGAGAGCAGTCTTGCTGAGTGGTGGTGGTGCACACCTTTAATCCCAGCACTTGGGAGGCAGAGGCAGGTGGATCTCAGTGAGTTAAAGGCCAGCTTGGTCTACAAATCGAGTTCCAAGACAGCCAAGCCTGTTATACAGAGAAACCTTGTGTCAAAAAACAGAGGTAGAGAGAGAGAGGCAGGGGACAGCAGTCTTATACTCAGCCTTCCTGCTCCAGCTTCTCCTTATGGTGGACTGTGAGCTGCACAATGAAATGACGCCTTTCCTCTTCAGGTTACTTTTGGTTATGGTGTCTTATCACATTAGAAAGCACACAAGGACACCCAGTGACCTATTTAGATTACCTTTAAGAGGTGCCACCTTTTAAAGGTACCACCACCTCCTCCTCATCGCACTGTGAACTGACTTTCCATCCAAAGAGTTTTGGGAGGACAATCAATCACAGCAGTATGTTTTGAATACATCCTTATTTAGCTTTTGGAGGTATTGCCTAAAGTAGTGTATCAAATTTACAATCCCATCAAATTGTGAGAGTTTAGGAAGTCTATGTCTTTTAGCTATAAGTTGGATATTTTGAACCAAGTTGTATTTGTTCACTATTCCATGCCCACTGAACTCATTAACCTGTTAATGTGCCATTTTTCTTTATATCTTAAGTATATTCATAGGTATATGTCTCCCCATAGAACTGTCAACATTTTGAATTTTAATTAGGTGATAGGAGAATGGTCACTTTTTAATTCATGCTGCATCTCCTCCATGTAGAAGAGTTGTGTAGATGTTGTCCATTTTGGATGAAAATCAGGAGGATTGTAGTACAGATAGTCCATGGAGGCAGAGATCATTTTTTTCCTACCATATTTTTGTCTTCTATCCACTGGGTACTCACATTAATGATGCTTTTTTCTTCATTTGTACATGGCTTCCTAACTCATTATCTGCATCTCTGGGCTTAGCCAAGGCCCAGTGGCATGACATTATCTTCCAGCCTCACACTGGGTTCTCCTGAGAGTCTTCTGGCTGAACCAGTGGGCTCTGATTTGAACTGCCATGGCAACTGGAGCCATTTTCTAATGTGTCGGCCTTCCCAGACTGAATTTCAACTATTTGTATCTTCATCATGGACAGCGTGGGGGAAAACAAACTTCAGGTCTTCTTTATCTGGTTACATTATGCAGCCACTTTTACATAGCTGTGTCCTCGGTTGTTCGTGGGACAATCCATAAAGTGATCTTTCCATAGTATTCAGTGGGACATAAGGGCATAGCTCTCCTCTAATCGTTATTTTCACTTCGAAGAGAGGAGAGGGGATAATTAGGACTTTTCCCCACCTCTTTTTTCTTTTGTTCTTGGAGAGGAAGCCCCTTTTCTTCACTCCCCTACACCCTCCTCTCACAGAGCTTGTCAAACTGTCACAGATGGGTGGAAAACTGCATAACACCAAAAGAGGACAGACTCCAGAGGCTAGGACTTCCAGGCTTTATTTTCCTTTATGGTCTTTGGTACATTCAAAAAAGAAATGAAGAATTGCAGGAATTTGCCCATGAAACATTTTTAATTGCGTTCCCAGATCTATTTACAAAAAGAATTTGATGTTACTGTCGTCTAGGCAGTACAATGAATGATTTACATATATTACTTATTTAATCCTCATAGAAACCCTTTTATAGATAAAATGATTGGCACACAGAAAGGAAAAAGTTCATCAATTAGCTTGAGATTATTTCACTAGTTAAGTATGCAATTGGGATTTGAACTTGAGTTCTTATTCCAGAGATCTCAGGTTTTCTGAAGTACTATAGATTAAAACGCAGTGTTGACTTCATGATTTCTCACGGTAGTTTCTTGTAGCAATTCAAGGTGTTATACCTTGGATTCTTATAGTCTCAAAGAATAATTTGGAGGTAACAAAGAGTATCTGAGGTAATTTCTTTGAGTATCTTAGTTAAGGTTTCTATAGTGATAAGACACTACAACCAAAAGCAGCCTGGGGAAGAAGGGGTTTATTTTAGCTTTCAACACTCCGTTAACTCTATAGAGTTATCACTGAGGAGAGTCAGGACAGGAACCCAAGGCTACAGTAACCTGAAAGCAGGAACTGAAGCAGAAGCCACAGAGGAAAAAAAAAAAGGCTGCTTACTGAATTTCTCTCCATGTCTTGCTCAGACTGCTTTCTTATACAACTCAGGACCATCAGTCCAAGGATGGCACCAACCCCTGTGTTTTGGACTCTCCCCCAGTAACCATTAATCAAGAAAATGTACTACAGACTTTCCTACAGGTCAATCTAATAGAAGCATTTTCTCAATTGAGGTTCCTCTTTCCAGATAACTCTGGCTTGTATCAAATTGAAAACCAGGCTGGGCTGACTCCCCAGGGGAGACCTTGCTTTGCAGGAGGTGGGAATGGGGGGGGGTGGATTGGGAGAAAAGGCTGCAGAGTGGGAGGAGGGAGGACAGGGGAAGCCGTGGCTGATATGTAAAATTAAATTAGTTAAAAAAAAATTTTTTTTAAAAAAAGAAAAGCAAAACAATAAAAAAAAAGAAAGAAAAACCCAAACACTGAAAAATTTCAAGTGTTAAAAATGTTTTGGTTATTTTAGAATATTCCAAGTGGTGAATTATTTTTTTCCTTGAGTGTTGGGGTTGTGCTCAAGACCTTCCCCATCCTAGGCTGGTAATAAACTACACCATCAACCTTCCGGGATGGGACTCTTGTCGCTAGATGGTTGCTATTTTCTTCTGGGCATGAAGAGTGGATAAAATTCTTTTGCTTCTATTCTTCATTCTGATGAAGT
The DNA here is from genome assembly GCA_902168415.1 of Peromyscus melanophrys. NCBI lineage: Eukaryota > Metazoa > Chordata > Mammalia > Rodentia > Cricetidae > Peromyscus > Peromyscus melanophrys. The sequence goes on from CABHPR010129214.1 coordinate 3,851, forward strand.
CACTTCCACCTCAACCCCTTTACGTGTCGATCACTGGTCTACGTGTATGCATATCTACAAACGCTTAAGGCCTCTCAGTCACATTCCTTCTATTCTACAGAAGTCTTCTTTTCTAATACACTGGGTTTTCCTAAAGCAAGGCAAACTGTTACGACAATTTTGGTTGGTTTGGGTTGTATGACCGGAGGTGGAGATGCTCTTTATGCTGCATGATGGACTCATGCCATCTCACGCATTAATTATAACAGGTCAGTGACATCAGAGGAGTCTGGTTCTCCTGGCAACCTGGGCTGCTTAACTGGCACGGTAATTTGAGAGAGAAAGAGACTTCTCTCAACAGAAGCTACTAGATTCTTCTTAGTTTTTCTTTCTGAAGCTAAACATCTGTCCCGAAGATTTAGTATGAAGCTTTCAAAATTGATATATTTTGGTGTCAATAACTTTTAAAATATCATCAGTTTCATATAGTTCAAAATAAATATGCATACTTATTTATTTTTTAATTGAATTTTACAATCTACTACCTGATACTGTACTGTGGAAATGGAATGTTTCAAGAAGGGTTCAAAAATGATTCAGGCACAGTGGAGATATCCTCAGAATAGGAGACAAGGAGCAGACAATTAAATATTTAGAATTTGTCAGTTCCTCTGTGGTAGTTTGAATAAACTACCCATAGACTCAGGTGTTTGAATACTTAGCCTCTGTGGGTGAGTTGTTTGGGAGGGTTTAGGATGCGTGGCCTTGCTGGAGGAAGAATGTCACTGGAGGCAGGCTTTGAGGTTTCAAAAGCTTCCCACAATTCCCAGTGTGCTCTTTGTTTCCTGCATGTGGGTTAAGGCAGGAACTCTCAGCTTGCTGCTCCAGTCACCATGGCTGCCTACGGCCATGCTTCCTCATCATTATGGCGATGAACTCTTATCCTTCTGGAAACATAGCCCCAATAAATGCTTCCTTCTATGAGTTGCCTTGGTGGTGGTCCTTTATCACAGCAATAGAAAGGTAATAAATACAGATTTTCTAGGTAATACTTCCCTATATTTAGAAGGAAGGTGGTTTTATTTGGCAGCAGCAGTCTGTCAATGGATTACATTGAGATCTGACTGACCTCTGGGCTGTATTTCTATTTGAATTGTGATGTGAATTGGGTCTGATGCCAGTGGGAGGAGCTTAAAATGTCAGGGGTTTATTTAGAGTGCTAAGACTAAAGAATGAGTAGCTTTGGTAAAAGACAAGCTGTAAGCTGTGGTGATGGGCAGAGAGAAAACTGCCACTATTGGGAAGCAGTTTAGGACATTAGGAGAAGCTTCAGAATGTGAATCCCAAGTTTCTCACTTCCCTGGTGTGGTGATGGCCAAGGCTTTCTAAACCTATGAGTCTCCTGTGAAATACAGAACAGGGATGCCAATGCTAATGGTTTGATCCTACAGTTAGAATCAGAGCTAGTATTTCAAAAATTGGCTCAGTTTAAAGTACGTCTACAGAATTAAATGCTAGCTATTTTAATTTGTTTAGATGTCAATGTCTTTCCCAAGGTGATAGATTTATGCTATACTTATATATCTTAAACCTTCCTTTAGAATAGATGGCAAAAGGAAGCTGTAAGTATATTCTGCACACATCTATTTGGGCCAAATGGGGAGTCACCTTGTTTGAACTGGGAATGCCTGGCACACATCACGTATTTTACTTCAGTCACACTCAGGTGTGCTAAGGAGCTGCCAAACCTCCTGGTAAAGGCTGACCACCTGACAGCATCTGCAGCAGTACTCTGCAACCTTAGACAGGTGTGTGGGCCTTTGCCCACATGAGGAAGAAAACTCATAGAATCTTCAGAAAACCAATGATTCACTGTCCTGGAAAGATCCAGCTCTAGGGAACGCTAAATTAGAAAGACAGCATCTGCTCCCCTTACTCTGGAAGTTCTGTATATACAAGCACTTCTGAGAAAAAACTGTTGAGACTGCAGGAAAGGACTTGGGCCTGTGGACACTGCTTATAAATGTCAGCTCTGCCTTGTATTCAAGCTCCAAAGGCCTCTTCGCAACTCTAGTTGCCTTTTTCACAGTGATGGTGTTAAATAAAACAAAAAGCAATCTTACTAGAGGATCATTGTGTTTTAGATATTTGAATTCACTGTCTATTGGAAAGTCGCTTAGATTCCTGGAATGAGTGCTCACTTGTGAGTTTTAGAAAACACTGAGCTTCAGAGAATGTTGGAAATGTTAGCATACAATGAAAGTCAAATGTCTAGTGCCATGCCTGTAAGTTATAATAAGCACTCAGTGTACGAGAGGGACTGTTTTCAAAATCACACCATTCTGGCGTATTATATTTTCTTAGAATAGTATTTCCACTGAATTGTCCTTCTGCTTTCGGTGCCTTCCTATGCACTTGTCTCTTTCTGTGAGTCTCTGGATTTCTTTTATTTGATGTTTATTATTCCTTTCACCACATTTGAATAGAGTACATTTTAGGAGATGCTTGTGAAATGGGTGAACTGATGATTATTGAACTATTTTTGATGTGAACTAAAACAAAATTGTTATTTTTAGAAACGGATTTTTAAGAATATGAATGTAACCCACAACCATGATAAAAGGCATCTACGCTCTAACCCTGAAATGTATGTGTGTGTGTGTGTGTGTGTGTGTGTGTGTGTGTGTACGTGTTATCATAATTTTCTTAAAATAGATTTTCAATTTTTTAAAGTTGAGATTAGCTTTGGACTCACAGCTTTTGTTTGGCATCTTTTTTTGGTTTGGTGTGCCTAGAGAACATAGGTTTGAGGGGTAGTTGAGGATGGATCATAGTTAGAAGCAGATCCCTCATTCACTGTTCTCATAGAGTGCTAGGGATGCCCTCAAGTACCTCACAGTGCTGCACAAACAACTTTCCAGAAACTTTCCGAGCTAGCGGCCACTGTGGCTGAGTTAGGCAGGAGGATTTCTAGGTCAAGCGGAATGTTAGAGGAGGCCCAACACCTGCCCCGCAAGGTGCCTCAAGGAGATTTTCTGGAAGTCTAGTGAAATAGAAATAAAAGAATACCTCCATAGATGATGAAGGCCTTTTCCATACCAAATCAGTTGTGTGTGAGCCTTTGTGAGTGCTGTATATATGCTCCTGCCTTTGATACTATCGACTGGTACTGAGAATAGTTCCTATTTGAGACAACCCTGAAATCAGAGAGTTGAGCTGATTTTAGCAACCTGCCCCTCCCTCAGCCTTGCCATGTAATGCTCTATGTCTTCTCACCAACATCTTACTTTCCTAGCCAGTGGGAGAAGGTCCAAGAGCTCATTGGTTTTTAAGTTTTAATTCCTTGCTTTGTATTCAAGTAACACACTTTGCTCCTATTGCCCAAGTAAAGCAGTTAAAACAGTAATGAAACAAAACAAAACAAAAAGCCAGTAGTTCATTGAAATGGTTGGTTTTGCTTAGAAAGCACGTATGTCCTTTGTCATTTCTGTAGAAACATATCATCTTAAGTGTCGATTTCACAATGGAAATGGACAAATTGAAAGTTACTGTTGTGGCCATGACCTGTATCCAATTGCTGGTGCAGTCTGGTCATGTGGTTTAAAGGGATGAGCTGCCGAGGCATTTGTATTGTGTGTGGAAGGTTCCATGTCACACACAGGCTGTGACCAGGCCCTTTCCCCATTTCCCCCTTTTTATTTGAGTCCTCACTTCTTTTTCTTCTGTGGGATGTCAGGATTGATAAGTAGTGTCAGTAGTGACAGTGACAGTGATATCAGTATACTGGGGGATGGGAAACATCAGTATGATGTAGTGGTTTGAATGAGCATGGCCCCTAGGGCCTCATATGTTCGGATGCTTGGTCTCCAGTTGGTGGAATTGTTTGGGAAGGATTAAGAGGTGTGGCCTTGCTGGAGGAGGTGTGTCCCTGGGGGCAGGCTTTGAGATTTCAAAACACTTGTGTCATTCCCAGTGTGCTCAAATCTCCATGCTTATGGATCAAGATGTAATTTGTCAGCTCCTGCTCTGGTTTCCTGGGGCCATGCCCTCACTCTGTCTTCAAAAATGCTAACTTAACCCTGGAACTGTAAGCCCAATGAAACTCTTTCTTCTATAAGTTTCCTTGGTTACAGTGTTTTATCACATCAATAGAAAACTAATACATATGAACATGCAAAATAATCATCCTTTCTTCTTTCAAGTTTGGGAGATGTGGGAGGAGATGGTCGGGATAAGTATGCTACAAAACTCATGTATAAGGCCAAAGTTCCATATCAGAAAAGCAAGGAGCTACTCAGTGAGGACACATAGCTGAAGAAGGTAAGAGGGGAGCCCTTGCCAGGCGATTGGTTACTTTATTTAAGTAACAGACAGGTGACATTGTTCTTGCTGCTTCTTCTGCTAGAGGATACCAGGCACAGGCAAATCGAATGGGGGTGGGGTAGTCAGAACAGCTAGCTGGGAGTCATGGTGAGGCAGCCCTGGGACAGCTGTCCATAGAGCAGAACTCCTAGGCTCGTGCCGTATGCACGGGCACCCTCAGCAGCTCCCACAAAACACTTTAGGAGAGCTTTAAAAAATGTTATATACAAATTTAGGTCACCCAAGTGGTACCTTAGGTCCACCAAGGGAGAAAGAGAAAAATGTTCTATCTTATAACTACTTTTCTAAAGCTTGATACATGGGGATTTGCAATAGACTTAATGTATATAATAATACCAAAATTCACCTGGAAAAGCCTGGGTGCTAGAAATATTAGGTTCCATTTTTAGTGCCTTCGGTGATCTATGCAGTTCTGAAAAAAATCCATTACTAGGAAAGTTGTACGAAGTTCCTGGTATTCATCTTAGTACTGTCTAGACTCTCTTTACTTTTATTTTATTGTGTGCTCATAAAACAGATGACTTAGCAGATAGTAGGCTCCTCTCCAATAATAGAAACAAATCTCTCCAGGTTTCTCTCCATCACCCACATCCTCCACCTTTCTGTGGCTCCACCATGTTTCTGGAGGGCTTCTCTTTCTCCTCTAGCTGTGGGAGCCTCTTTCATGGGAGCTGGACACCTCGAGTTTAAAATTTTGCACTCAAAACTTAGAATGTGTCATTAGCATTTGCATATTCTGTTTTGGAAATTTAGTTAAAAGGTATTTTATGATTTAGAAATTGAGGTGTCCTTGCACGTTGGCTGAATGTCTTGAAATTGGGTGTAGTATAAGTTTTAGGGTTTGTGTAAGTTCCATGTCTGTTGCCGTGATAGAATGCCTGACAAGAAGGCAACTTAAGGAAGGCAGGGTTTATTTGGCTTACAGTTTCTGAGGAGAGACGACAGTCCATCACGATGTGGAAGGGTGACAGGTAGGGACTGTACGGCAGCAGGAGCAGGAAGCTGGCTGTTCACATTGTCATCCACACACAGGAAACAAGGATTGAGAACAAGAAATGGGTCCCAGCTTCAAAGCTCAAGCTCAAAGCCCTCCCTAACAAACCTAGTGACTCACTCTCTAGCAAAGCTCCATGTCCTAAAGGTTCCACAATGGTCCCTCCCTAACAGTGCCACCAACTGGAGACCAATTGATCAAAGACACGAATCTCTGGAGGACATTTCTCATTTAAAGAAACACAGGCACCGTCAGAAATCGATAATGAAGTTGAAAGATCTTCAGTTTGCATAATTTAGACAACTTCTCAGTTACTATCTCCATAAACATATGCTTTCTAGGCCTTTTTGGATTCCTGGAAGATTGATGGTTGTCACAGAAATCAGTTCTTTTGAAGAACTGATTACTAGTGTGGTCAATTTTGAAGAAATTGAAAATAGGTACATAACAAAAACTGCACCATCTTCCCTTTCTGTCTACAGGTTAAACACCTGTGGGTTCAGCTAAGACGTACACAGGCATGCCATTGCTCCCTAGACAGAAGCTTGCATGGCACCCACACTGCACTCTTATATCCTATAGAGATGGCTTGGAGTACACAGGAGGGATATATGTGCAGCTCATATGTAGACACTGTGTCATCTCACAGGGGACACTGTACATGCACGGATTTTGATATTGATACCATGGGATCCTATGAGTGTGCTCCGTGTGTGTTAAGTGATAACTTCACTTGAGTGTTCACAAGAGTGTTGTTCATCATCCTCAAAAGTGGAAGTAGCCCAAAGTCTAGACATTGACGAATGGGTAATTAATGTGGTTATCATATAATGAAATATTATTTGGCCTTAAAAAATAAAAGATAATGTGACACAGTAGCATGGATAAACTGAGAGCATTATGCTAAGTGAAACTGGGAAGATCATGGAAGTGAAAGGATTCAGACATGAAGGACATAGATTATATAACTTGACTTCTAGGAAATATTGTAAATGGAAAAGCCAGAGAGAGATGGCAAATTAAGGGTTATTGGGCATTTATGGGAGGGAGGAATAGAGATTTGCTTCCTGATGAATACAGGGCTCCTTTGGGGTCAGAAATGCTCTGGATGTAGAAAGTGATGAAAACCACAAAAGGGGAATGCACTGAGTGTCATTAGATTGAACCTCAGAAGGGTGAGTTCTACATTGACTTGCATTACAATTCTAAGAAAAAGCAAAGCAAAACAAAAAAAAATTAGAACCAAAACTCCTCTAAAGAGCTGAGGCTGTAGATTAGTTGATAAAGTTCTTGCCTTGCATATCCGAGGCCCTAGATTTCACAGGATTGCATAAGCTAGACATGGTGGTGTGCCCCTGTCATGCTAGCAGTTGGAAATCAGAAACAGGAGGATCAGAAGGTCAAGGCCATCCCTGGCTATATAGAATCCAAGTCCAGTCTGGACTACATAAAACCCTGCCACAAAAACAAAAACAAAAAACCCATCCCAAAACAAAACAATTTCTTTCAGACTCAAAATACAGAGGCCATACAAAAAGAACTATAGGCAGCTAAGGAATGCTGAGAATGGGAGATAGTTTTTCCTGGGAGGAGGAAGAACAAGGAAGGCTATGGGAGGGTTTAGGTGGAGTAAAGGGAATGGGGAAATGGTGTAATTATATTATAATCTACAAAATAAAAGAAATAATAAAAAAACAGAGGCTAGAGCAGAGTGGCCTAGACTATAGTCTAGTTTCTCATTTATTTGTTGTGCAAGGCTGCACAGCACAGTTACTTGATCTCCCTGAGTTTCTTTTGTGTCTGTGTGTGAAGTAAGAATATGGTTTTCCACACTACCTCCTTATGAGGATTGAGATTGTGCCTGTAAGGAATGGTGCCAGATTTATGTGATAATATTGGTCTCCTCTCAATTTAGGCTGCAGGTATTTGGGATATCATTGTGAACACTAAATGAGCATCGAATTAAGATTCCAAAATGAGAAGAAATATTAAGCAGACTGTCTTTAAGTTCTCCTGGGGAGCCAAATGTGATCTGCTATGGCAAACTTATAAAGCCTTCTATACATGAGGTCAAAGGAAAAGTATTTTTGGATGATACAGAGATGCTGTTTTTCATCTCATTCTTTATCCATCATGGCAACTTGACCCCTCAGAAACCTTCTTTCCTGCCCAGGCTTTAATCTGTGTTCCTCTTTGATTTCTTCCATCAGCATTTCTGCACTGAGTAGATCCCTACTTTGCCCGGCATGTCAGCTTGACCTTGGTTTAGAGTTCTATTTGAAGTAGTGCCCATTAGCCAGAGAGGCACCCTCACCCCATCACATGCCAGGGAAGACAAGCTAACCGCTTTGTCTGTGTCATAGAAAATTTGTGTGTATGTGGGAAATATCCCTCAACAGCTTCAGACAAAGCCTGCTGCTCCTTTGTCAGTTTTCAGAAGAATGAGAAATACATTGCCAGGCTGGTTTGACTAATGACCTTTCCCCTTCACAAGGAGATATGAGAGGAGAGGAGGGAGTGCTATTCCTCTGGACAGTGTGAGAAGAAAAGGGAGAGAGAGAACTTTGAAAAGATCTCACTTGCTTGAGTTAGCAGTCTTTCTCCAGAGGATGCTGAGGGCAGGGTGAGGAGTGTTGTTCAAGGGTCACTCACCATGGGTAGGATTCCCAGGGTTGAAAAGTCACACACTACAGGTAAGACTCCTAGGAGTGACCTTTAGGAGGGATGTTCTGAGGGAACCAACTCTCCAGGAGTCTGCTCAGCTCCAATGAGCCAGATTTAGCTGAGCCAGGATTCTAGGCAGGCCCACTGGCTCAGAGCCCACTCAGCAGCTCTGCCCCAGGCAAGGAGAAAGGATAATCACTGGCTCTTCTGTGTCATACATGCCTCATTTCTCCATAAGTGAGATCATAAGCCCAGCTCAGCCCACTGACTCTGAAGATGGAGAAGTTACAGGAGGTTCATGGCTGCAGGAGTGAAAGCCACCCTGTTCTTCCCTTCATTCTTATTCTTATCATATCTTTTCAAAAGATTTTATTTTTCTCTGTGTATGAATGTTTGCTTACATATATGTGTGTGCACCACATGAATGCTGTAACTCATGCCTAGTTAACTGTGTGTTTAGGCAGCAGGAAGAAACTATTCCAAATAAGGTTGGAAAAATAGAAAAGAATTTCAAAACTGCTTACAGTACCTTTCTTTTTTGCTTCAGAATTCTTTTAGTGTGATTTCTATGATGCATTTTCTGCCTTATGTTGTATTGGCTGTTTGTTTTGTACTAATTTGGGGAATATAGAAAAGTACAGTCTTTAAAAAGTCAAGAAGTTTACATGATGTCATTATCTGTCTGTGGAGCCAATTCAGGAACCATTATATCCTGTTAGCTTCTTTTTATATCAGGCAACTTCAGCCTTTTAGCTTAGGGTAGCAACATTCTTGAAAGCCAGTGATTTCACTGAGCATCCCTCAGTTTGGCATGCCTGTTTACTCATGGTTCTGTGGTTCAGAAGATGACTTGGGCAGGGCCATGCCCTCAATGCATCCTGTCAAGGACTTGGAGACTGTGGGAAACAGAATAAGCATTGCCCAAGATATCTGCATCCTAACTGTCAATCTCACTGGCTATAGTGACTTGGCAGTGCAATTAAGGATCTTAGATAGGGTGATGATCTGGATGTTCTGGTGGCCTAGTTGGAATCACAGGAATCCTTATGATGGCAGGTGGGAGGCAGGAGTCAAAAAAGAGTTGTGGCAGCAGAAGTAGAATTTGGGGTGGGGCGCTGCCATGACTCTAGCATGTGAACAGTGTCTGTAAACTAGAAAAGGCAATGAACAAGTACTCCAGAGCTACTAGATAGGGTGCAGCCCTGCCCATAGCTTGATGCTAGTCTGCTAAGATCCACTTGAGGCCTCTGAGCCTCTGAACAGATAGTATATATACACTGTTTTAGCTACTGTATATACTTTGTTCCAGTAGCAGTAGGAAACTTACAAAGTTGAGCTTCTAAGAGGCTGTGAAGAAGAGTTGAGAGAGAGACAGAGAGAGACAGAGGAACAGAGACAGGGAGTGCTAGATTTGCCCATCTTCCTTGTTGTGACACAGTCTGCTGCTAGCCACCATCATATGTTGTGTTCTTATCTACACACAAACACATATGTATGGAGATATCATACACATAAAAAACAAAAAAATAAACTTAACATAAAAGACCCAAAGTAACTGATTTTTTTGATATTGTTTTGATATGATATTGTTTGATTTTGATATGATATTGTTTGATATGTTTGTGTGTGTGTGTGTGTGTGTGTGTGTGTGTGTGTGTGTGTGTGTCCACCCACATGCACGTAGAGGGCAGAGGTCAAGGTTAGGTATCTTTCTCAATCACCCCTCCCCACCTTTGTTTTTATGAAAGGGTCTCTCACTGAACCTGGAGCTCACTGATTCAGCTGGCTGGTCAGCAGGTCCCAGAGGTCCCCTATTGCTGTCTCCCCGGCACTGACATTATAGGTGCACACCATTGACTTTAGCTTTTAAATGGGAATTGTGGCTTGAACTAGGGTTCTCAGCTTCTGAGGTAGGTACTTCACTGGTTGACTTGTCTTCCCAGGATCACAAGTTACAGATTCTTATATAGCTAATATTAAGAAGATGATGAAATATATGCCACCTGCAATGATAATAATAATAAAATATAGACTTTGGTCAATCCTGGGCATCGTAAAATATTACATACGAGGAACCATTGCTTTAAGCAAGTGATACTATAAAAATATTGCAATATGCAGAGAGATGTACTGTCCTTTCAGAGAAAACTGGCTGGATATTTTAAGACATTTCCCAGCTCAATCTCATTCTAAAAAATTTAGTAGAAGAATGATAAAAGTGAAAGGACATGCATTTTGGATACTTTCGTGCTATCAGATAGCTTTTCTCCTTTTATTGAATAAAGTACAAGGTACATAATTAAAACAATGGTGAGGTAGTCCAGAAATCCACTGTCACTTTATATTTGAATATTAAATCCAGGAAAAATAAAAGACTCATTGCAAAAAATACTTCCACGACAAAGGAAAACGTGAAAATATCTATCAACAGTTAGTCACAAGAAAAGCACTTCATTGGGACAAATAAGAAGTTGCTTTAGGTCTTTACTACATAAATCAGAATACCTTCCACACAGATCAAGTATGCAAATGACGTGGGGAGACTTGGAGTCATAGCATTTGTCTCCTCATATAACCTGTACAGAGCCCTGGCTGGGTTCAATCCCTAGCATTATACAGACACATGAAGTCAGATCAGGTAAGACACAAAAATGAAAAATAAATGCATTGTTACATTTATGATAATGACCTCAATAAGCATAAAGACAACAAAATAATGACCTAGTCTATGTCACATAAAGCTTCATATCACGTTTGTAGAGATCTATTGAAAAATAAGCACTGTACAAGTTTTGCCAGTACAGCTGACTAATTTCCCTATTACATCCAAAGGTCCTTAACTGCCTGAAAAGTCAATGAAGTATTTGTGTTTTAGCAGGGAAGTGGATCAATGATAGTTCCTAAATGGCTTATATGTCTTTTAAAAGAATACAAATTATTTATAAGGCACGAAAAATTTCAGATTGATTTGTATTGGAAGAAGTTAATCTAAATTGGGAGGGGTTTTTGTTGTTGTTGTTGTTTGGTTTCATTAACTATTGAAAAAAAAGGAGCATAAAGCACATTGTTACCTCTTGGGGAAGATATTGCCCTTCAAAATACTTGTAACTTTTAGCTCAAATAATTTCATCCTCAACAAGATAGTACAAGGAAAGAAGGATATTTTTAGATCATAATGCTTTTTTTTTTTCTCCATGACCAGATGAAATTTGCATCAAGGCTCTTAAAATACCAGACAAGGTCTCTAACACTGTGCTCTGTGTTCAGTCTCCTTTTGCTTTTACTTTGAGACAGGGTCTCACTAAGTTTCCAAGTCTGCTCTTGAACTGAAGACGTTTGATTTCAAAAGACAATTGTCACTCGATAAATCCTAAAGGAGAATACATTTGTTGTAGACAAGTCTAAAGGACAAGGGTGCTCCTTCATTGTGAGATGACTCACAGCCTGTGGCAGCCCTGGGTTCTACAGGGACTTGCTGGAGCAGCAGCCTGCTTCTGCCACCAAGGAAGTCATTGTCATCATCCGTTGCCAGCTGCCTTTTCCCCATCAGTGTGCGACATATGCACCCCTAAAAAGTGCCCACCAGGCACAGCACACTCTGTTGCTTCTCTTGCGTCTCTTGTCTCTGTTCTGTCCGTCTCTCTGTTCTCTTTGTCTGTCTGCCTGCTTCTCTCATGTCCCCATTCTGACACAGCCTTTTGCTCTTTCACTCTCCTCCTGTCCCCTTCCTCAGTAAACCTCTCACATTAGCTCTGTTGTGAGATGTATTTGCTTAGTGGCATACCTTGGCAGGGCCTGACAAAAGGTACCCACTTCGCCTCCCCCTGCCTTTTTTTAAAGCTTTTTTTAAAAAATTATTCATATTACATACCAACCACAGTTCCCCTCCCATCCCTTCTCCAGCTCCCCTCCCTGCCTCCTCCCTGACCCATTCCCCATTTCCTCCTCCAAAAGGGTAAGGCCTCTGTGGTGATATTGTATTCCCCAATATATTGTGCACCCTAATAAATTTATCTGGGATCAGAGAACAGAACAGCTACTAGACAGACATAGAGTCTAGAAAATGGTGGCACTCACACCTTTAATCCTAGCATTCTGGAGACAGAGATCCATCCAGATCTCTGTGAGTTTAAAGCCACATTGGAAACAGCCAGGCATGGTGACTTGAGCCTTTAATCCCAGGAAGTGATGGCAGAAAGCAGAAAGGTATATAAGGCGTGAAAACCAGGAACTAGGGCTGGTTAAGCTTTTAGGCTTTTGAGCAACAGTTCAGCTGAGATCCATTTGCATGAGGACACAGAAGCTTCCAGTCTGAGGAAACAGAATCAGCTGATGAACTGGCGAGGTGAGGAAGCTGTGGCTTGTTCTGTTTCTCTGATCTTCCAGCATTCACCCCAATACCTGGCTTCAGATTTGATTTTGAGGGGCCAGGGGCCCCTCAAACAGACCAAGCTATACACTGTCTCCCACATGCAGAGGGCCTAGTTCAGTCCCATGAAGAAGCAAGCTGGTGTAGCTATCCTAATATCTAACAAAATAGACTTCAAACTAAAATTAATCAAACGAGATGGAGAAGGACATTTCATATACATCACAGGAAAAATCAATCAAGATGAAGAAGTCTCAATTCTGAACATTTATGCCCCAGATACGAGAGCACCCACATATGTGAAAGAAACATTACTAAAGCTTAAATCGCACATCAAACCCCACACAGTAATAGTGGGAGACTTCAACATCCCACTCTCACCAATGGACAGGTCTGCCAGACAGAAACTCAACAGAGAAATAAGGGAACTAACAGATGTTGTGACTCAAATGGGCTTAACAGACATCTGTAGTACATTCCTCCCAAACACAAAAGAATGTACCTTCTTTTTCTTTTTAACCCCTTCAGGGTGGATGCTTTTAAGGCTGTTTCAGCTCATTGGAAACAATGTTGCTTTCTATGCATATTTTCAGTATTTGGTAGGAGCAGTTTCTAAATCTTGTGTGATAAAAAAATGACTTTCATTGTGGAGAATAAAAAGAGAATTCACCTAAACATGACAAATATATCTAGTTCTGTTTAAGAAATCTCAGCTAAAGAATTGCATCGAAACAACTTTTTATTTTTTTTGAGACAGGGTTTCTTCATGTAGTTTTGGTGCCTGTCCTGGATGTAGACCAGGCTGACCTCGAACTCACAGAGATTCGCTTGGCCTTGCCTCCCACGTGCTGGGATTAAAGGCGTGCACCGTCACTGCCTGGCCTGAAACATCTTTTGAATCAAAATATTCATAACTGATTACATAGAAACACTTGTGCTTTTCCTTGAACTGGTTGAGCTGAGTCAGAGCCTTCTCGAGTATACAACCTCCTGAAGCTAGGGATTCATAAGAGCTGATTTCCTTTTGTCTTCTGGGAGAAATATTTGATAGATGCTAATTATTTAGCCAATTTTCATGCTGAAACACTATTAAATGGAAATGCGGTGACATATCTGCATGAATTCCTGTGGTGTGTGTGCCATGATTAGTTATAATTCCACAAGGAAGTACTAAGATGACAGAAAGGAAGGTTCTTTTTGGGTAGTGGTGGTGGTGATGCTGCTGCCGGTGGTGGTGGTGATGATGATGATGGTGTGTGTGTGTGTGTGTGTGTGTGTGTGTGTGTGTGTGTGTGTGTGTGTTCACATGCGTGTAGGGGCCAGAGGTCACCCTTGGGTGGTTTTCTCAGGAGCTATTCATTAGGGTCGCTCACTGTGACCTGGGGCTCACTGCTTATTTTGGATACTGGCTAGCAAGTGAAGCTCCACTCTCTGTCTCCTCAGCACTGGGATTAAAAGCCCAGGTCACTGCTCCTGGCCTTTGATATAAGCACTAAGGATCAAGTCCTCATGTTGTATATGGGCATTTTACTGACTGAGCTATTTGCCTAGCCCCAGTGTCTGTTGTACTAAACTGGAGAGTAACCACTTTCCCTCTGGTGCACCACTAATGGTCCTCTTATCCTCACGGGCTGCCATGCCACCTGGTGCTACTGATGTTATAAGGACAAGCCAAAGTCTCAATGTCTGCCAAGATGTCCCTGACACCACACTCCACATCTTTGACTGGGGAGAGAAGGCAACTTGATGAATTCCCTCTCTGTGGCCCCAAACTGTCAGACTAGCATGAGGAACTCCCCTCTGAAGCCCTGGCTTCTACCCGTATTTGTGCCAGCAATTGTATGGTAAAGAATTGTGGCAAAAAATGGCTTTCATATTCAAGTGAAGGCCACTCTTTCCAGGTCATGCTCTTCTACAAGATGTCCTATGCTGGAGAAGATAGGCTTCAGACTGGTGTGCAGGATGCTTTGGGGAATCCCCAGGGCACAGTAGCTAGAGTTCACGTGGCCAAGTCATGACACTTATCCACACCAAGCTTCATAATAAGGAACATGAAACTGAAGACCTATGAAGAGCTAAGTTTATGGTCCCTGGCTGTTAGCAGATCCACATCTCAAAGAAATGAAGCATCACCAAGGTGAAAGCCCATGAGTCTGAAGGCATGGTATTTGAGAAGGGTAGCCAACGCCAATGACTGTGGGGTCAAATATATCCCTAATCATGGCCCCATGGACAAGTGCTGAGTTCTACACTCCACCAAATCATGCTAAGCAATCATCCTCATCTCCCGTCTGCTTAAAGTAACAACAAATGGCAAGATGAGCTGGATGCATGTTTCCCCTTTTTCCATGGTTGACTTGGGCTCAGCTCAGAATTGATATTTTAAAATTCAGAGTAGAGTAGAATACATAGAGGTGATCTAAATGATACGTTGCTTTTTTTTTTGTTGTTGTTGTTGTGGGCTGGGAAGCACAGAGCTTTGTCCTGCAGTCAGTGGAAAGTGCTGAAGCAACAAGGTTGTGAGAAGATCTGGGTGTCCGGGAACCGCTTTGCCCCTGGTGTGGGGAGTAAGTTGGAGGAGGGAGTAGGGCTCAATCAGAGATGAGTGTGTGGGTGAATTGACTGGAACTGACCCAGAATTCAGCAGTCTTTGGGAGGTAGAATAGTCAGGAGGTGGTATAGGGAGTGGGTGAGAATGCTGGCTGAAGGCAACATTGAGTTTCAGGTTTGAAAACTGAATAAAGGAGGAGGATGACATCCACGCTGCTTTCCACTTCAGTGAGCAGTTTCAGGTGCATTTGTTCATGCTCGATAGCATCGCACAAATATGGCATTCTAAGGCTGCAGCATGAACACACAATTCTGAGCAAGTGTGTGATGTGTGGTCCAAATGTAAGATCTGGAGTTTGTTACGGTTTGGATGTGAAGTCTCAGGTATTGAAGGATTTGTCCTGCTTGGACACACTGTTGAGAGGTGAATGGATCATGAAGGTGCTGCTTTCAACAGTAGATTAAACCCATTGGTGAGTTTGTAGCTGAATAGGCTGTTAGGAGGTGGGGCATAGTATCTGGAAATTGTGGTGTACTCATGTGTTCCCTGCACTGGGGAGGCTGAGTTGCTAGTTTGTGGCCAGCCTGGACTACATAGTAAGATTTTATCTCAAAAACAAAACTGTACAGAAGGGGCATTAAGGAGCTGGACCTATGTGGAAGCTGTGCTTCACTTACGTTGTGTCTGTGAAGGATACACTCACCACTAGATGCTTCTGGGTCAGTCTTTCCCTGCTTTTGGGCCACCAAGAGCTTAAGACTTTCCAACACCATGATGTTTCTGTGTTATCTATAATCTAAAAGGAATGGAGTTCCCCCACCACAAAAATCTGTTAACAAGTTTCTTTCCCCCCTTTAAATAATTTCTCAGTTATTTTGTAGCATCAATAAAAGCCATTAACACTGGCATGGGCAATGCCCTCTTCTTACCATGTCTTACCATTTCCACGTAAGATGGAGAATTTTAACCCCCTACTGCCCATGTTTCTCATCTGTAGCCTCTTTTCCTAAATGGTCCAAGGCTTCAGCCTTCTCTGAGTTCTGTAGCTAGAGTTTTCCTGCCTGGTCCACAGTCAGGATAAATCTCTCTTACCTGCCAGTCCCACAGCCGCTCAGACCCAACCAAGTAAACACAGAGACATATACTGCTTACAAACTGTATGCCGTGGCAGGCTTCTTGCTAACTGTCCTTATATCTTAAATTAATCCATTTCTATAAATCTATACCTTGCCACATGGCTCGTGGCTTACCGACATCTTTACATGCTGCTTGTCCTGGCAGCAGCGGCTGTGTCTCCTTCCACCTTCCTGTTCTTTTTTCCTCTCTGTTAGTCTCGCCTATACTTCCTGCCTAGCCACTGGCCAATCAGTGTTTTATTTATTGACCAATCAGAGCAACACATTTGCCATCCAGAACATCCACAGCAGAGTTCTTCAGTCCTAGCTAAAGGCTGGGTACCATGTGACCCACTTGAGCCTGTAACTGACTGGTGAGGCTGGAGGGTCCCTGCCGGTGCCTCCTGGAAGCTGATTGTGACCAAGCTCTGTCCATCTGTGGACTCATCTGTTCTCTCCAAAAGGGCAATAAATCCCTCCTCCTCAGCTGTTTTCAAATCTTACACTGCTCTCTAGCACTTACTCACATCCAAGCTAAAGTTTTTTTTTTTTTTCTTAATGTTTTTCCGTTTTTTTTGTGACACCCTGATTTATGTCTGACCTAAATTCCTATGTAGGAATTCTTGTTCTTATTTATTTATTTACTTATTTTGCAGCTTCCATTTTGTGTTTGAACTTCACTTGGCCACTCTTACATTCCCTTCTGTCTACAGGGGACTTTGTGTCTACAAGGGCCAGGCATATCAGGGACTGTTGTATTAGCTGTGGTGTCTCCCAGCCCAGACTTCAGACCCTTCCTTCCTTCCTTCCTTCCTTCCTTCCTTCCTTCCTTCCTTCCTTCCTTCCTTCCCCCCTCCCCCTCTCTCTCTCCCTCCCTCCCTCCCTCTCTCCCTCCCTCCCTCCCTCTCTCTCTCTCTCTCTCTCTCTTTCTTCTTTCTTTCTTTTTAAAGCATGTCTTTTGTTTAGTACCTCCTATCCAGACACTGACTCCAAACCATATGCTTGGACCTCATTCTGCCTACTGTGAGGGCAAAATGGGAAGCCAAAGGTGATGGCTGAAGATAGGCAGGTAGAGGAGAGGAGCCTGGGGGGGGGGGTGGCAGACTGGTTCCAAATAGCTTGTATGTCAGTATGTCTAAGGTGTGATGGGAGGTCAGATGCCTGAGTCGCACAGTACTCATGGGTCTCTGAGCACTGGCTATCAGCAGGCCTCTTCCCCAGGTGCTCATGGCAGGTTTTTCTACTATAGAGCAGAGGCCATTGGGTAATTTATTTCTCTCTGGTACCTTTAGCCTGCAACAGATAAAATCAGAGTGGAGCTTTCATATTCTTTATGTATTTTCTCTCTTCTCTTGCCTTGAAGAGTTTTACCTCTCCATCACCTAAGATGATCATTTGAAAAAAAACAATTGCTTGTAAGAAAAAAGCTTAGACAGAATCAATAACTAACATTTCTGCCTTGCTGGGATGAGCTGCCCTTAAGGGACGAGTGGGAATGCAGATTTGTTTGTTTGGCCCATACTATATTTGCTTTTTTCTAATTATAGATTTAAATACCAGGAAGTTCATGTAATAATCAGGATTCTAATTTCTCTATATCAATGTGCTGTGTGACCATAGTGTCCTGGCTTTCCCTCGGTGCATTATCAACCTCTGCTGAGTCCCAAGATGCTTCTCTATAAAAAACAGGATAATACTCAGTACTCCAAAAGTTTCTAATGTGGATCATGAGCCTTAAAGTATCAAATACACTGTCCGATATGAGCTGAACAGACAATAATGGTGGGATGCTGTCCCCAAATGGCTAGTGTAAAAGAGAGGAGCTGGTGTGCTTGGAGAAAGTGATTTGGGGCTCTCAGAATGGTATTTGGCAGCACCTTGGGATCCGCTGGGATCATGTACATTTTACTTCATCCTGGCAGAAACCTGGACACCTTAGACTCCTCTCTTTCCTGCCCTACATTTAGTCATCAATAAACCATCAGAGTTCTGCTTTCCACAGGGTGCCTGGAATTTGACTGATCCTCACACTGTGACTCAAGATCACTAATACCTCTCTCTCTTGCTTATGGAAGTAGTCCTCCAGCGTGGCTTCCTGCTTGTGTCTTTGACTTCCTCTACACAACTACCAGCATACAAGATCCCAAGCATGCCAGGCCTCCTCTCAGATCACTCCAGTGGCTCTTCGTATTTCTGGTGTAAGGCCGCTGTTCTTACCATGTCTCATACCCTTATCATCTTGACCCCCCTGCCCTGTCTGGCCTTATTTCCTACTACTACCTCGTGTTCTCCTGCTCTACTTCTCTCCTGTCTGCCTTCCCCATGATGTCTCCAGGTTTACTACCAAAACACTACTCATTTACTTACTTGTCTTATTATATTTCTCCTCAGTTGGAGAATGCTCTTGGAAAGGATTCTTTTTATAACATAGTACTTTAAATTATTTGATCATTTAATACATAAATGCAATGTATTTTGATCATGTTCACCTCCCAACTCCTCCCCCTAACTACTCCCAGATCCCTCCACCCCTCCCAACTTCTTGTCTTCTTTTTTTCCTAACTTCTGAGTCCAATTTGTGCTGCCCAAATAAACATTGATGACGCCATACACTAGAGCACGGTTGACCTCATAGGGAGCACATCTCTAAAGGAAACCTAATAGCTGTTCCTAGTCATCTGTCAGTAGCACCCCAGGTTGGGCATGGGGCTTCTGTCCCCTCCTTTATCTATGATCTGTTTGGAAGTGTTACTTGGCTTGGACTGATGCAGGTCGTATGGAAGCAACTACAAGCTCTGAGTTCCTCAAAGACTTTGTCCTGTCACGTGCAGAAGACACTACTTTGTCCCAGTCCTCCTTGATGTCTGGCTTTCACTGTCTTTCTGCCTCCTCTTCCGTGATGTTCCCTGAGCCTTCAGGGAAGAGGTATAGTACAGATAACTCATGTGTGGGTGAGCATTCCCCAGACACTTATTCTCTGCATTGGACCAGTGATGAGTTTTCACAGTAGCCACCACCCACTGCATGGAGAAGCTTCTTTGAGAAGGACTAAGAAGTCCTTCTCACCAAGTTCTTTGTACTATGGTAGTGGCAAAGAGACACTGTGGTAATATTTTATTTGTGCTCTAACAAATAAAGCTTGCCTGGGGATCAGAGAACAAAGCCAGCCACTATATTAAACATAGAGGTCAGGCAGTGGTAGCATATGCCTTTAATCCTAGCATTTGGGAGGCAGAGATTCA
>CABHPR010129215.1:0-17819 GCA_902168415.1 Peromyscus melanophrys
AAAACAAAACAAAACAAAACAAAAAAAACTGTTTAGTTCATTGGATTATTCTTTTGATGTTTAAGTTTCAAATACTTTATATATTCATGATATAAACATATCAGGTAAATAAACAGCAATGATTTTCTCTTATTTTGGTGATTGTCTTTTTACTATGTTGTCTTTTTTACAGACACTTCAGTTTGATGTAATCCTACTTGTGTATTCTTGCTGTTGTTGACTGAGCTATGGAGTCCTTGTCACAAAGGCATTGCCTATTCTTACAACTTTTATGAATTATGTTTAATTTTGACATTTTCTTGCTAACATACTTAATATAACTATTTACAACTAATTAATTTTCCTACAAATGGAACAACTGTCTTTTTTCTTTATGGCTGCCACACTCAAAAAGAATCAAGATATGAAATTGACACATAAAAGCCAGTACTGTCTTTGCATGTGAATGAAAAACACACTGAGAAGGAAATCAAAGAAATAATACCATTCACAATTGTCTCAAAAAAAAAAACCAAACCCCAAATTAAACAAACAAACAAACAAAAAACTTCAGATAACTCTAACCAAGCAAGGGAAAGAGTTTTATAATAAAACCTTAAAACAGTGAAGAAAGAAATTGAAGAAGACCACCAGAAGACAGAAAGACCTACCATGATCATGAATTGGCAGGATTAATGTTTTGGAAATGTCCATCCTATCAAAAGCTATCTACAGATTCAATGTAATCCTGTCAAAGTTAAAGTGCAATTCTTCATAGAAATAATTAAAAAACCTTAATTTTATGTGGAAACACAAAAGACCCATGATAGCAGGAAAAAAACCTCAACAATAAGAAAACTTTATTATATCTTCTTGACATGAATATAGTACTGAAGGTATCATCATCCCAGATTTCAAGTGATACTATAGGAATATAGTAAATATAGTAATAAAAACAGCATGGTACTGGCATAAAAACAGACACATTGGTCAATCAAATAAAATTGAGGCCCCAGATATAAGCCCACACTCCTACAGTCACCTCAGTGTGATAAAGAGGTCAACAATATACAATGGAAAAAAAGACAACATCTTCAGCAAATAGTGTTGGGCAAACTGGAGAGCCACATGTAAAAGAACAAAATGCAATGATTGTATTTTACCTTGCCCATAATTTAACTCCAAGTGAATCAAGGATCCATAGACCATTGTTTGATTGAGGCATTTGATTTCTTGATATTTTAGTGTTCTGAGTTCTTTGAATAGCTCATATATATATATATATATATATATAAGCGCATATATATATATATATATATATATATATATATATATATATATATATATCCTCTGTTTGATGTGTATCTAGCAAAGTTTCTCCCATTCATTCTGTGGGCCTGTTTACTTGGTTACCATTTCCTTTGCTGTATAGAAGATTTTTAATTTTTTCAGTTCCTAATGGTCAGTTGTAGGCCTTATTTCCTGAGCAATCTGAGTCTTCTTGAGAAAGCCCTTATCTATGCAAATATCTTGTAGCTTACTACCTCCTTTATCTTCCATCAGTTTCAGTATTTCAAATCTTATGTCCAGATCCTTAATCCATTTGGATTTGTTTTTTATGCAGAATGAGCTATGAGTCAAGATTAATTATTCTATATGGAGACATTGAGTTGTCCCAGCACAATTTCCTGAAATTGGCCTCTTCTCCAGTATATATGCTCCATTGTTTGCTTTTGCGCCATTATCATTCTGGTTTTAGTACTATGGCTTTGGAGATCAGGTATAATTTGAGATCAGGTATAATAGTGCCTTCAACATTGCTCTGTTTGCTCAGGATTACTTTGGCTATTCAGGTTGTTTTGTTCTTCCATATGAATTTTAAGATTGTTTTTCAATTTCAGTGAAGAATAGCATGGAGACTTTGAATGAGATTGCAATGAATCTATTAATTGCTTCTGATAGACTGATTATTTTCACTGCATTAATTCTTCAAATCCATGAGCATGGGAGGTCTTTTCATCGTTTAGTGTCTTCCTTGATTTATTTTTTCAGTTTAAAAGTTTTCATTGTAGAGGTCTTTCACTGCCTTACTTAAATGCTGAGGTGTATTTTTGAGACCATTAGGAGTGGGATCATTTCTGTTATTTATTTCTCAGTGTGTTTGTCATTGGTATATAGTAAGGCTGCTGATATCTGTGTGTTAATTTTGTATCATACCATTTTGCTGAAAGCATTTATCAATTTCATTGTGCTAGAGAGATGGCTCAATGGTTAAGAATGCTTGCTTATTTTAGAGAGGACTAGAATTGGAAGCCTAGCACATATTTATATGATGTATTACACTTACCAATTTGTGCATGCTGAACTATCTTTGTATCTTTAGAATAAAGCCAACTTGATCATGATGCATGGAGAACATGGCCAAGATCCTGGGTTGTCATTTCTGTGTACGTTGAGTAGGTTCAGGGTTTCTATTTTTCTTGTCAACTCTACATTGCCTTCTTTGCTTTTATTCCCTGATGTTGAATTACCACTGTCAAGGACCTGAGGGTGGCCTCTGGCCAAGAGTCAGTAGAGAATGGGTGTCTCACTCTAAGGAAATGAAGAGCTGGCTGTTACCAATACCCTGGGTAACCTGATCCTTCTTCAGTCACACTTTCTACAGACTGACTGCCACCTTGATCTTCATCTTGAAAGATTCAAAATATCCAATATAGGTGCCCCTGAGTGTAACTACTATGGGATGTTCTAAACCTTTTTCTCATTTTCCTAGTCTTTCTCTCTTTCTTAGAAGAACTTTCCAGAACATATTACAATTTTCAGAGATCCCCCCTAGGTATGAACATAGCTAACACAGAGCTAACCGTGTATTCTATTGGTCTGAAGAGCAGATGTGATAGAGGCAAAGGCCAGAGTTCACATAGTGACTATTAGATTTGAGGATGGAGAAGTTCCCCTAGACAGTGCTGAGGTGGAATTCTCTCCTTTACAACCATTATTGTATCCCATCAGATTGATCCTCGTGGGAAGGTTTGTGTGAAACACATCAGTACAGATAATTTTAAAAATTCAGAGACAGTTTCATAAATATTGATGAGGCCAGGCCATCTGACTGATGCAGAGCTCAGCCTTTTGACCCACTCTCACCCCCTCTTACTGGTGTTTGTTCTTTTTCGCTGTTGAACTTGATTAAGCTAAGACAGAAAACTATCAACAATTTAGTTCAGCCCAGAGAAAGCTTCATCTCCTCCACTCTCCACAGGGTTGTTTGCTTTGTTGTGACTTTGGGTCAAGGGGAAAGTTTCCACTTACCAAGAAGTGATGTGAGGAAACATTTGGTGATTACTTTCTCCTGGACGAGGTGTAATCACTGCCTGCATCAGGTGATTTCAAAGCAGAAGCTTTGAAAATACAATAGTCTGTGCTTTACTAAGGCAAATATTAGCATAGTTCTAGCTCTGTTATAAAAACACACATTTGTATGCCAGCTTAATTGTGATGAATAGAAAACATTTCGATTATGATACTTAATAGTGACTTTAGATGTTAGTAATCTCAGAGGATGCCAAAAAGTGTCTTCCTCCTCTGCAAGTGTAAGGCTTGCTTGCCACAAGTCTGGAATTCCTATTGAATTATCATCTCCCTTTTAACATCTGTGCATTTATTTTATTTATCATAAGAGCAGTTGGCATTGAGAATGACAGGTCTGGAGGCAGATTAACACAGCTGTTGTTTCCTCCCGACAATAAGCGTCTCTTTGAAATAATCATTATCCAGGTATTCCATTTTGAAGAATCTAAACGATTAGCAGGTGTGCTTCCTTAGATGGGACTGAACAGTGATGGTAGCTTGTTGCAGTACAACTTAAAAAGGAAAAAAGAAGATACAGAAACCTCAGGGATGCATTTCCTGTCAGCTCTGAGATTTATTCTTTCAAGCTTTTTTTTTTTTTTTTTTTTTTTTTTTTTTCTTTCAAATCTCACTGTGTATCCTGAGTGAGTGTGGACTTTGTAGCCCAGGCTGGCCTCAGATCTGCTGTAGTCCTCCTGTTTCCTCCTTCCAGCATGTGCCCTCATTCCAATCATTCTTCCAGCTTACTGATTTCAAAAAGAACAAATAAGTCCTAATTTTCTACCTTAGAATATTAAAGCAGTAGGTGACAAACCCAGTGTTATTTAGATCCTGATTTTTTTCTTTGTCTGACCCCTTCCTGGTGTTCTAGTATACAGATAGATGAATGCTGCTCCAGCAGGGATTTTTACAATTTAATTAGAAATGTAAACGCATCTCTATGATCATTCACTCTCTATTATCATTTAATCTCAGTTGGATTTTGCTGGGCTATATCCCAAGCTTGCATCCTGGGAAGAGATAGCATAGCAGCATCGCATTAGCAAACCTAAGAATGAGGAACAGAGCCTCCCAGCATTTAAAACAATGATGGGTCACCCCACACTCATGCACACACACACACACACACACACACACACACACTGCAAGGGACACTGACATGTTTTGTCATCCAAGAACACAATTACTTGCTAACTACTCTAACACTCCTTTCAGGGAAGATAGGATTTATTTGATTGTCTAATGTTTATAGATTTGAAAGAGTTAAATTTTTACAAGTCACTTGATCCCCGAATATCTAATTTAAAATGGTAATTTTGTCTTTGGTTGTTAATCTCAACCTCAGTGCTTTACGGCCCTCCCTGCAGCCCCCTCCTTCACTCCATTAGCTTTCTATTATGTCAATATTGATAAGGAGGCTGTCTCATCCTACCGATTCCTTCCTCTCAGGTCTCTACTGCATTAGGCTGTGTCACAGATGGGAGTCTTCAAGTCATTAGAGGCAGCTCCTCTGCAATTGACCCCATCAATCTTATGCCTGCATCAGAGACACCAGAAGAATTTCTGTCTCAGAGAGCTCATCTTTAGAGTTCTGTTATTGTGTGTGCACCCAGGTGAGAAGTTTCTGAGCTAGTGAGGCAGAACTGGGGAATGTGTGGCTGTGGAATGAATTAGAAAGCTGTCTACAATTCACTAAGACTCAGAAAGTCGATTAGATTTATAACCTGCCTATAGATATATAAACACACACACACACACACACACACACACACACACACACACACGGAGCTCAGCACATTGAGTTTGGAGTTTACCTTTCAGAAAAGGTGGCTGGGTTCATCAGGAACCCATTTCTTTCAACTTTAATCACCTCAAGGCAATTTAATCAATTTTGTGTTTTCTATTTTAATATTCCCCTTAGACTGCAGCATCTGGACAGTTGTAACCATTTCAATTCTGTGAAATATACAGAAATAGTGACCTTGGGGACTAGCAGTGGCTCCTTTCTTTGCTGTTTTCCTGACCACTGTGTTCTGGTGTATTGTCTGATGGTGTTAGACAAAGATATATACATCCGAGGCTTTCTGCCCTCTTCTGGATGTGGAATTGACATTGGAAATATTAGGTTGAGTGAGAATACCCTGGAGGAAGGATACAGCAAGCTGAAGGGTTCATTGAGCCCAGTGTAGTCTGGACTTTTCCCTGTCATCAGTCTTGGTAGCATCAATTCAGCAGAATTTTCCAACCCTCTGCCTTTGCTTTCTCAAAATGCTTTGAAAAGTAGGGCCTGACATGAAACTAGATTTTGCTGGAGAGAAATGTCCAGCCATAGTCATTAGAACCTATGTCAGTCACTATGACTTCCCCTCCTGAACTGCACTGGCCCCCACCTGATGGGCGGTTCAATGAGCACAGCAATAATCTACCATTGGAAAGAAAGTTCTATGAATACGTAGCTTAGACCTTCACATCACAGACTCTGTTATACCAGAACATCTCCCTTAGATTACCCTTGTGGTCCCAGGGACCCTACCTACAATCAGCAAAGCCAAGATTCAAAATCACATGTTTAGTTCAAGAATATGATTTGGTGTGAGAACAACAAAAAAGAAATGGCGCCATGTAATACCCCCACTATACTATTATTACTCTGATTTGTTACTATTATGAAATGGCTGAGTCATGATAATTTTATAATGAAAAGAAACCTCTTCAGCTAATGGTTGTGGAAATTCAAGGCATGTTACTGGCATCAGTTTGGCTTTGGTGGGTGGATGGATGGAACATTGTATATGTGGCAGGAGAAGATTTGTAGTGGGTAGCCATTCCAGCTTTGATCTGGAAGTTCCAACCCCCACTGAGGCTTCGGTAACTGCCATGCCTACAAGGCGGGGCAAGGGAGGACCCTGAGGACCAGAGATCTGGATTCGTGGCTCTCTTGGTTCCTGGACCCTGGATGCTGGAGGTAGAACAAGCAGAGTTCTCCAGAGAACACCGCCAGACTGCGCCACACCTTTTCCAGACCCTGTAAACTATCCCTTCACTTGTAAGTTACTCCACAAAATAACCCCCCCCTTTTAACTACGTGGAGTAGCCTTAATAATTTTACCAATAAAGATTAATTGACAAAGTGGGGAGCCAGGGAGCTTTCAAAAGTTAATCTGGTTCTTACCACAATTCAACCTAGAGGGAGCTCAGAGGCCTCAGAATAGTGACCTTAATTCCTCTGAGAGCATCTGCCCCAGAGATCTAAGAATGTTCCAAGAGGCCTCACCTCTTAAAAGGTTCTAGGCTCTTAACACCTCCTAATAGACATTGAATTACAACACATGAACTTCTGTGGCACATATTAAGCCATATTCAAACCATAACTAATAGATGTGAGATCCTGGATGAGGAAGATGCCAAAGAGTAAATCTGGCTGTTACCCACCTGAGAGAGGTGTGGCTGAAATAAGAGCACAGGTACTCCCGGAAAAGGTACATGATTTGCATTTTCCAATCAGGGATTTAGAAGGAGGAAGACGAGAAGGAAGGAGATAAGGAAACCTACAGAAGAGTGAAGGACATAAAGTCTTTGGTACAGTTACAAAGTGGACACGTAATTCTGTCTCATTTTAATGTCTGCAGAGGGCATCTGCCTCTGGAGGTACCCAACCACCATACAGATGTATGACTTGTCCAAAGGGCACAAGCCAGGTTCTATGTTAGGACACCTTGTATAGGCACAATAGGGCCATGCATGGAGCTCTATTGATGCAGTTGAGAAATTGCCTCCATCAGACTGATCTGCAGGCAAGTCTGTGGGACAATTTTTTGCTTTAAAATTGATGTGGAAGGGCCCAGGTCTCTGTGCATTATATCATCCCTTGGCTAATGGTCCTGAGTTGTATATGAAAGTAGGTTGGGCAAGCCAAGGGGAACAAGCCAGTAAACAGTATTTATCCATGGCCTCTGCTTCATTTTCCTCCTCCAGATTTCTGCCTTGGGTTCCTGACCTAACTTCTATCAGCAATTAACAGTGAATAGAAGTATAAGATATCCCCCACCCAGAGCAGCTTTTTGGTCATGATAGGTTGTTTATCACAGCAAACTAGAACATATATATTTTATACTTTATCAAGCAAAAATATTTATAGTAGCTGGTTTAAAGCCTTCACAACAACTAAAACATATGATTTATCTTTGAATTGACACTGGAAATATTAGGTTGAGTGAGAGTACACTGGCTCAGAAAGACAAGCACTGAATGTTCTTCCTCATATGAAGTTTTACAGCAGTGTGTTTAACTTTGAGTGGTGGTGAAGTCCAGAAAAATAGATAGGCACCATTAGAGGGAAAGGGGGAAAGGAAGCCTTAGGGGAATGAGGATAGTAGTTCATGAGTACATTGACTATATCATCATGTCCAGAGATGTCTCTTTTTTTCTGCACATCTCACCATTCTTTGGCTCTTACATTCTTCCTGTTTCTCTTCTCTCAATGTTTCCTGAGCCTTGGAGGGGATGATATAGATGGCCTATTGATGGCCAAGCACTCCACCAGTTGGCACATTGAGCTCTTATGGGTTTCTGAGGTATATACTTTTCTTTGCAATAACAATCTTCTCTGATGAAAGCTTAGCACAGCGTTCATCTTGAAAGTATAGGGGATAGCAGTAAAGGGTGGAAAAGTCTAAGATAGGAGAAATTGGGAGACTAGAGACAAGGAAGGGATGGAAGGAGGGGTATCCCAAACTAAGGATGTAGGACAAAGCTCTATGGCAACCTACTAGCTGATAAGCTTGTGAAAAACCATAATATAAAAATAAATGAGAGTTTGAATGGATGCGCCTTCCATAGGTGGATAATGCTCATCTCAGCAGCATAGATTTTAAATGAACATCCCAGAGCTAAGTGTGGAATATTTTCCCTATTGATCAGGGAGGCCCCAGAGTTCCCCCAAACAATGCAAATTATTGATACTCCTCTTAGTGTCACACCACAACTTGACTGTATGACCTATTGCCAAAGACAGCACATGTTTTTCTTATAGGACATAGAGAAATCATCAAGCTGTAAGTGAGCTGGGAGCTTTCTCCCTAATGGATAGCCTCTATGGAGCCAGAAAAATGTTATGTACAATTAGTAGTAAAAAGAGAGTAGGTCTTACCTGATAATAGATGACTATCTTATTTGTGAGGATTCTCTAGAGAAATTATACCAGTGGAATGCACTATAATATATTATAGAATAGAAGTTATCATACTGATTTGTATACTAGGGGCTCGGTCAGGCAACAAGCTCTTCATGGTAGAGAATCTTGTAGACACTTAGCTCATGGAGGTGAAGGCCTTAGTGGTTCCAACCTAGTGCTGAAGGCCTGAAGACCTCTGGAGAGCTTCTGGTATTGAGTCCATTTTGGAAAGTGGAAAGGCTGGAGTTAGTTTTTTCAGCAGCAGTAGCAATCGATGTACCCATTTGGGAAGAAGCAAAGGTAGACAGATGCACACTGAATCTTCCTTGGTCCTTTTTATATTTTGGTACCTTCTAGAAGGGGCCAACCTACCTTGAAGTCTAGTCCCCCCTACTCAACTAATCATCTCTGGGAGTGCTCTCGCAGATACTGCTAGAGAGGAGTCTCTTCTGTGTTCTAAATCCTACCCATTTGGTAATTAAGACTAATCATCACAACTATGTTATTGGGCTGGCTATTCACAATATTATACTTTAAATCATAATTCACTAAATGATGAGTGTCTTTCTTCTACTAACATATTAAACAATTTATTGTAAACAGTGTGCAGATTTATGTAATCTCATTCCTTTTTTTAACTCTATCATTTCCTCTTGTGCTTGATTTAATCTTGGGTTTTTCCTTAGTATAGCCCTAAGTAGGATTAGTTTATTCTGGGATTTATGGATAAAGTACCAGAGAGTTTGGGTGTGTGCTAGGTTGTGGCACCTGTATTTGTGTGGGCACACTTCATAATGTTTCACAACGACAAAACTGCCAATTGTGAACTTCTCTAAATATAACTCTGTGGTTAAGCAGTTCAAGACTATGTTTGCATTTCCGGAACAGAGACTTAAATCAAACTGCTCATGAGATATAGAAAACTTAATAAAGAGATTCTGTAACAAATCCTTCTTAAACTCTGAATCAAACAAACAAACAAAACAAAGCAACCCCTAGAAACAGAAGGGTCACTGCCAAACTCATACTATGAAGCCAATATTACTTTAAACCTAAA
This sequence comes from Peromyscus melanophrys, assembly GCA_902168415.1. Lineage (NCBI taxonomy): Eukaryota > Metazoa > Chordata > Mammalia > Rodentia > Cricetidae > Peromyscus > Peromyscus melanophrys. The sequence goes on from CABHPR010129215.1 coordinate 9,561, forward strand.
CTAGGTAAAAAACACAACAACAACAACAACAACAACAAAAAACCCAAAACAGTAGACTGATGAACATAGATGTGAAAATCCTCAGTATAAAACTGGAAAATGGAATACAAACATATATCAAGATGCTCATCTACCATGACAAAGGTAGCTTTATATTTTGTCTTAGAAATGCAGGGTTGGTTCAACATACATATGTCAATAAATATAATAAATCATATAAATGGCCTTAAAGATAAAAAAATCACACGATCATCTCAATAGATGAAGAAAAGCCTTTAACAAAGTCCAACAAAATTTGGACTGGAACAGCAATGCCTCCAGTACTATTCCTTTTGTTCAGGACTGTTTTAGCTGTCCAGGATATTTTCTAGTTCCATATGAACCTTAAGATTTTTTTTAAGTCTTAGAGGGAATAGGACTGGAGGGAACATATCTGACATAATAAAGGCAATATATGGCAAACACACAGCCAATATTATCCTAAGTGGAGAAAAACTTGAAGCAATCCCACTAAAATCAGGAACAAGACAGAGCTGTACATTATCCCATTCCTTTTCAATATAGTCCTGGAAACGTTAGGCTGAACAATAAGGCAAGAGAAGGAAATTAAAGGGATACATGTAGAAAAATATAATTTAAATTGTCCCTGTGTACAAAGAACATGATATTATACATAAGAGATTAAAACATCCCACCAGCCTACTTCTAGAAATAATAAATTTTGCAAAGTTGCAAGGTGAAAAAAATCAGTCTTCAAAACCAGTAGCCTTTCTATACAGATGCAGTGAAAAAGAGATTATAGACACAATCAAAATTACAATATAATCAGTGACACTAAGTTTGGAGTAATTTTAACCAAGGAGGTGAAAGACTTCTACAATGAAAACCTCCAATCTCTGAAGAAAAGAGATTGAGAAAAACACCAGAAAATGGAAAGACACCTCATGTTCATATTGTGAAAATGATCACCCTACCAAAAAGCCATTTACAGAGTCAATGCACTCCTAATCAAAGTACCCACAACATTCTTCAGGTAAACAGAAAAAAAAAATCTTAAGGTTCATATGGAACTAGAAAATATCCTGGACAGCTAAAACAGTCCTGAACAAAAGGAATAATACTGGAGGCATTGCTGTTCCAGACTGCAAGATAAATCACCAATATGATACTCATACAAGAAACACACATGTAGACCAATGGAATAAAATGAGTTATGAGTTCCAAATATGAGGACTCAGAACCATAGCAATTTGAAAGAATAGATAGCATCTTCAGCAAATGGTGCTGGGAAAACTGGGTCTACATGTGCAGAAGAATGAAATTAGACCTGTATATATCATGCTGTACAAAAATTAGATCCAAGTAGATAAAAAACCTCCACACTGAAACTGCTTGAAGAAAACAGGCTGTACCCTACATGTATAGGTGTAGGAAAGGACTTTATGAATAGGACCCCATTTGCCCAAGAATTAAGGCCACCAATTGACAAGTGGGACTTCATGAAATTAAGCAGTTTTTGCACATTTAAAGAAACATCCAACCTGGTGAAGAGAAAGCCCACAGGATGGAAGGAAATCTTTGCCAGTTATACATGTGACAGGGGGTTAGTATCCAGAATATACAAAGAACTTAAATACCAATGAATTAAGGAGTTAATGACTTAATTACAACATCAGCTTGTGGTGATCTAAACAGAGAGTCCTTTATAGAAGAAATAAAATGGATAAGAATTACCTCAAAAAGTGTTCATCATCCTTAGCAATTAGGGATAGCAATTGAAACAACTTTGAGATTTCTTCTTACCCAGTTAGAATGGTAAAATTCAATAAAAAGCACCCATAACAAGAGCTAGTGAGGTGGTGGGGAAAGAAGGATCCTTATTCACTATTGATGGGCATGAATTTGGTGTAACCACTCTGGACATTAGTATAGAGAGTCCCCCAAAGCTAAAAATAAATTCACCATGTGACCCAGTTGTACAATTCCTTGGTATATGACCAATGGACTCACCGTCATGCTCCAGACACCTGCTCAGTCATGATTTTTGTCACATTATTCACATTAGCCAGGAAGTGGAAATAACCGGTCATTCAACAGAAGAAAGGGTAAAAACAATATGGTGCATGTATACAATGGCATACTCAACTGTAAAGAAAAAAATGAAGTCATGAAACTTGAAGGTAAAGAGGTGTAGAAAAGATTATATTGAGTGAGATAACCTAGACTCAGAAAGGCAAACATCCCATGTTTGCACTTACCCGTATTTACTAGCTCCAAATCTTCAAATGTGATATATAACCTGGAGCAAATGGAGAAACCAGGAAAGCATGAAGGTACCATAGGCTCCAGGAGGTAGGGAGTTGGCTTAAGAGTGGTACAACAGGGTATAGGTTATATGAAATTGGAAATGGAAAAGCATGGAGGGGTTCCGACTGCAGTGGGGAGACGGAAGTAAAAACAGAAGGAGGGATGAAGGACAAATAAAACTCAGGCCCAGTTGTTTGATAAATCTTCAATTTATACTTGCCTAGGATTATACACAGTACATATAAGTATATGAACACACACACATACACACCTTAAAGAAAGTTATGCCACTTAGGCTAACAATGTTCCCCACAAGAGTCATTGGCTAACAAAAAAAATCCTAGTAACAGGCATACAAAACCTCTTTTTAAATGATTGGTTAGGGTACTGAAAGTGACTCCCAAGACAATGCAGACTTTGGCTGTTGCCTGTTTACCTCTCAGAGGTTGAAGGTAAGCTCTTATTTCCAAAGACACTGCAAACTCAGGACAAAGGATTTCGATGATTCAAGCTGGATCTAACAAGAAAAACTTCTTCTTGTGTTCTGTCATCCATGGTACCAGAAACACTATACAAGCTGCTAAGGGTGTGATGCAATTAGTAGTCCTATAACCTCCACATGGATGCCATGACACATGTGCTCTCACACATGCACAAACATGTACACATACAAAATAAAATGTAAAAGAAAAAGAAGAAACAAACTAAAGTCTACAAATTACAATTAATTAATGTCTCAGTTTATTTTTTGCTTTTTCAGAACATTTGCATTTTTGTTTTAAATTTTGCTTTTTTTAAATTAAAACTTGTATTGAAACTACTGTCCTCTCCCATTGTGGCTACAACCCATGAGGTCCATGATTAAAAAAATCAGTGTTGATATTAAGTAGTGACATCATCTTTACTTGGCCCTGTAAGTCCTTCCAATCCCTTTGGCAGTCCTCTCTCATCTTTAGGACTTTAGCCAGTGTCTAGTTCCAGACTTACTGAAATAATTTTGAAACATCAATCCAGTTTCTCCATAAGTGAACAAATTTATGACTTAAAAAACAACCGGAGATGAACTTCTTCCAAAATCACTTCTTAAACTAGCATGTGGCCACTTAATGCTGGCCATTTTGAGTCTAGATTAAATGCATTCCATCTTTAGGAAGTATTATTTATGATAAGCAGTTTTTAAAATGGAATATATGATTCATTTATTGTTATCTATTGGTAGTGATGTTATTAGAGTGATGTTTTAATTCACATTTTTAAACACTTAATCTTAAGCTACGATATTTTGTGCTGCTAGCAAATATGATTGCAGCCTTTTTTGTTGTTGTTGTTGTTGTTGTTTTGCCATTGCTTATACTGGCATTGAGAAGTTTGTCTTTTACCCAAAAGGTAACTCTGAGTGTGAGAATTTCTCCTTTGGTGGTGTGCTATTGTAAAGCACCCAAGATTCTTCTCGGTAGAGCTTCCTGGTGACAGAGCATGAAGACATACGCTCTGATTCTTCTGTATGTGACTAGACTTAAAGAACTTACTGGTAAACCACATCAACACAGATGACACACTTGTGTGACTTTAAATCCAGACTATTTCATTCCTGTCTTAGTTAAGTTTCTGTTGCTGTGATAAAAACCATGACCACAGCAACTTGAGGGGGCAAGGGTTTATTTAAATGCATCTTATGCTTCCAGGTCACAGTATGTCACTGACTTAAGTCATGGCAGAAATTCAAGCAAGGCAGGAACCTGGACGGAGGAACTAAAGCAGAAGCCATGGAGGAACACAGCTTGCCGCCTTGCTCCTTTTGGGAAACTCAGATTGCTTTCTAATAGAACCTAGCACCTCTAGCCCAGAGACATCACCACCTCCAACAATCCATGGGGCGGGCATACCCCCACTAATTATTAATAAGAAACAGCCTTTTCTAGCATTGGCTGCATAGAGAAAACTGGAATGATAGCACTATCAATGAACATGTTAATGTGGAAAGGGGAAATTTCATGGAGATCCACCCTTACACAAAGAACTACAGGCAACTAATGATGACTGGGAGAGGAAAATTAGCCTCTCGCAGGGACTCGCCTCTCCCAGGGACTAGCCTCTTCCAGGAATGAGCCTCCATATTCATTGTACAATGCACAACAGTTAGCTCTGAACCCATGTACTCACAAACAACAAATGGGCTTATCAGGTTGTATACACACACACACACACACACACACACACACACACACACACACACACATATATGCACATATCCATATATGTATATATAGAAACATAAATAATATACGTCTATAATAATATGTCTAAATAATATATATAATATAAATTAACATATATAAACACATAACAAGAAAAAGGCTAATAACATGAGGGGATCACGGGAGGGGTTTAAGGAAGGGTAACTGTGAAAGGCTGGAGGGAGGAAAGGAAGGTGTGGAGTGATATAATTTTATTTCAATTAAAAACATCTTAAAAAAATAAAACAGCCGGGCGTTGGTGGCGCACGCCTTTAATCCCAGCACTCGGGAGGCAGAGCCAGGCGGATCTCTGTGAGTTCGAGGCCAGCCTGGGCTACCAAGTGAGCTCCAGGAAAGGCGCAAAGCTACACAGAGAAACCCTATCTCGAAAAACCAAAAAAAAAAAAAAAAATATTTAAAACAAACAACAGAATTTATCTTCTCCTGAACTTAGGAAATTAACCAGTGTTGTAATAAGCCAAAGAGTGTTTATTCAATTAAAATATCCTAGTGACAGTAGAAAACAAAACAAAACAAAACAAACAAACAAACAAAAAGAACAAAGGAAAAAGAAAATACCCTATACACTGGCCTTTAGGCAATCTGATGAAGGCATTTTCTCAATTGAGTTTTCTCTTTCAAGATAACTCTAGCTTGGGTCAAATTGTCCAAAACCAACCAGGATAGTTCTTAATTGCAGTTCACCAAGGAAAGCAAACTGTCAGATGATATTTTCCTTTGGAATTAAATTGCACTTCATGTACATATCAAAATTCTTCCTACTCATAAAAAATTAATGAATTTCAAGCTGGGTAAAAAGCGTGTTATTCTTGGCTTTTTGACATTTAAGGAACTTAGTCTAAATTCAGCAAGTACTTTGACTTCCTTTGAATCTTCCTCTTCTGTCACCAGTTTCCACATGTTTACTCACCATTACTAATTTTTTTTCTGTCCTGATATCTCTGCCTTTAACCCCTGCATTCTTAAGCATAGGAGAATGTTTGAGTTTAGAGTAAAAAGTCAGTCCCTCTTTGGAATCAATCTCTTTGTTTCCCCCAACCAATTAATTACCACACTCCACACTGCAGTTCCTGTAAAAGCTATTCCTTGTACTGTGTTCTCACACACTGTTTGTTCTGGCTTTGACAGGCTGGGTGACATCTCCATGTTGTCACTTGCTGGTGGGTTAACCCTAAGTCAGTTATCAATCTTCCTGAGTCATTTTTTTATTGTCTGTGAAGTGGAAGTAACGAGCCTTCTTACTTTGTTGTATTGTTGTAGAGCTTAAACCTAACTATCTATTCTCTCTCTTCACATGTGTATCTGATAAAATTGTTTGTTGTTTTTTATATTGTAATAAGCAAAAGACAGTCTCCTTCAACATCTTCCTTATGAATTGTTTAGGAGCAAAGACCATTTCTTACTCAATTTATCATAATTATTGCCCAACACATGCCCCTAAAACGATTGATTTGGAAGTCTTCATTTTTTTTTCTAAGTGAATTATGTAATGGATAACTTAGGAGATCCCACCTTATGGGAACACATGGATGAATGGGGAGGACATTATGCTAAATGAAAGAGGCCAGACACAGAAAAAAAAAATAGTCCATGGTCTCAGTTATATGTGAAATGACAAAAACTTCAAATACACAGCAGCAGAGTTAGGATAGTGGTTTTGCAGGTGGGAGTGAGTTGGGGATGGGGAGATGTAATCAGAAAGGAACTGAGCTGTAGTTAGGAGGACTATATAGTTAACATTATTGTATTCCATACGATAAGGTGCAAGATAGTAGATTCTAGGTACTTTTTTAACTAAATAAACAAAAAACAAAAAACTAAGCAATACATTATGATTCAATATACTGATTTGGTAGACTAATAATCATTTCACTATGCATATGTGTATCAAAGCATCATGTTGTGGATCCTAAATAAATAATAAAAATTATAGCTACTATTGTTGATGTCATAGGATATTATCAAGGTTCTAAAATGAAAATTATAATATATACACAACATATGCACATGCATGCATGTATGCATGTATGTGTTACATCTAGCCTGTTATGCACCATGAGGAGGGAGAGAGGCAACACTTATGAGTTCCAAAGATTTTATTAAATCACCACATAAATGGGTCACTGATTGGTCAGGGCTGCAGGACAGGAACTCGGGAGCCTTGTTCCTCCTGATAGCCCTGAGCAGGGACAGAAGCAGGGTTTATAAGTACAAAAAATCACAAGCATTTGTTGCCAAGTTACAGTTACAATTTTCACCAATCAAGATTTAGAGATTAGGGGCCTCCTTGAATGTTCCATCATTGTCAACCCATATACAATGCAAGCTTTTCAGTCCAACCAATCAGATTCATTTGTCTTTCTGTTGTTAGGAACAGCAATGTTTCTAGAGAACTAAGAATGCATAACAACTATTTCTATGGTTTAGGGAGGTGGTTGATCAGCCATTGGAAAGCTCTCAGCTCCCCCAAAGCTTGGGAACCTGAACTTTATTTCACCCTGTAGGTAAAATAGAGTCTAAAGTCAAAATGGCAGTTCTCAGGCCAAGGAGCTTTTGCCTGCTCTCTTCATATGTAAGTACTAGTTGTGTATGTATTTTTGTTAGTAAACACATCTCTGATTTCTCACCTCTGTCTTTACTGTTCATGAAGAGTATCCAGTATTTTGGGATTATTATGAATATTTAATTCTTCAAAAATAATAAAAAAAGAACTTTTAAACAGGATGGAATACTCTTGCAGAAGAAGAGGATTTTAAGTAGACAAAAAGATCTAGGTTCTGTCAGTAGTTGGAAGAGAGAATTGGAAATTATACAGTCGCCACAATGACTGGAGCAGAAAATGTCTTTTCTTTCTTTTTCTTTTCTTCCTTTCTTTTTTTTTTTTTTTAAGCAGTTATGGAACAAACACAGGCCATTACCCCGGCATCTGTGGTCCCATGCTGGGTAATGCTGGAAAGCCTGAGAGCCAAAGCACGTTAAGCCAATGATTTGTGGCATCTCTCTTTCTGCTTGTGCTTCTCCACAGGCTGCGTTTGCAGCTCTCCTCGCTAAATCTAAGCATCAAGGGATTCTGGGAAATGGAGTTCAGTTTTATCTCTGAACCCAAAAAAAGCTGCCTTGCACCAGGCAATGCAGATTCAAAGAATACGTCTGGGGGGAAGAAAAGAACGTAGTGGAAAGCCATCATATTTGAGAAGAATGAACTGCATCATGGAACATGTTTTTGAGGGGAGCTTGAAGGGAGCACAAAACGCATCTGACTTGATTGCTTCTGTAAGCCGAATGGAAAAGATGGGAACCCAGCCTGGACAGCAGCCCCACTGCCTTGGCCCATCTGGTTGTGAGCTGTTATGAGCCAGCCTTTGCTGCTGCTTTGCCTATCCTCGCTGCCCTCAGAGGCCTGCAGGGTTCACTGCTGGGAGAGCATCTGGAAGTGCCAGGCTCCTGTGTCACTGCTGACTTACAGCTCTGCTCTTTCTAGTAATTTCCTGTTTGTTGGGGCTGGGGTGGGGTGGGGCTCTGTTTGACCCTAACATAAAATAGTTTGTCAGGAGAGGGTGACCAAACACAACCGTTTCTGTGACGTTTTCTATTGTTTCTGGGCTGATTTCTTTCTTTCTTTCTTTCTTTCTTTCTTTCTTTCTTTCTTTCTTTCTTTCTTTCTTTCTTTCTTTCTTTCTTTCTTTCTTTCTTT